>CAUYPK010024897.1:0-35527 GCA_963574355.1 Loris lydekkerianus
GAGAAGATATTTGCAGGTTATGTCTCCAACAAAGGTTTAATAACCAGAATCCGCAGAGAACTCAAATGTATAAGCAAGAAAAGAACAAGTGATCCCATCACAGGCTGGACAAGGGACTTGAAGAGAAACTTCTCTGAAGAAGATGGGCACATGGCCTACAGACATATGAAAAAAATGCTCATCATCTTTAATCATCAGAGAAATGCAAATCAAAACTACTTTCAGATATCATCTAACTCCAGTAAGATTAGCCCATATCACAAAATCCCAAGACCAGAGATGTTGGCGTGGATATGGAGAAAACGGAACACTTCTACACTGCTGGTGAGAACACAAATTAATACATTCCCATTGAAAAGATGTTGGGGGAACACTTAGAGATCTAAAAATAGATCTACCATTCACTCCTATAATTCCTCTACTGGGCATATACCCAGAAGACCAAAAATCACATCATAACAAAGATATTTGTACCAGAATGTTTACTGCAGCCCAATTCATAATTGCTAAATTATGGAAAAAGCCCAAGTGCCCATCGACCCACGAATGGATTAATAAATTGTGGTATATGTACAACATGGAATATTATGCAGCCTTAAAGAAAGATGAGACTTTACCTCTTTCATGTTTACATGGATGGAGCTGGAACATATTCTTCTTAGTAAAATATCTCAAGAATGGAAGAAAAAGTGTCCAATGTACTCAGCCCTACTATGAAACTAATTTATGGCTTTTACATGAAAGCTATAACCCAGTTACAACCTAAGAATAGGGGGAAGGGGGAAAGGGAGGGGAGGAAGGGAAGAGGTGGGCAGAGGGAGGGTGATTGGTGGGATTACACCTGCAGTGCATCTTACAAGGGTACATGTGAAACTTAGTAAATGTAGAATATAATAACTAAGAAAATACAATAACTAAGAAAATGCCAGGAAGGCTATATTAACCAGTGTGATGAAAATGTGTCAAACGGTCTATAAAACCAGTGTATGGTGCCCCATGATCGCATTAATGTACATAGCTATGATTTAATACCAATAAAAAATAAATAAAATAAAATAAAATAAAATAAAATTAATAGCTTATTTATGCTGACTACATTAATGTATTTTTTTTTTACAAAAATATAATGTCTTCACTTGGGAATAAAAAAGAATGTATAATATTTTTTAAATTACGTATCGTAATATGTGACCGTTTGAACACAGTTACATTAGAAAAGATATTAAAGTGTCAAATGCTTGGGACCATGTTGAAAATGAACTTCATAAATGCAGCCAGATAGATGTCAATTCCCCCAGTTATTCAGACACCACCCATGTGGCCTTGTCACTGATGATGGTAATTTTCCAATAGGATAAACAATTCTTGGTAAAGTTTTTGATGAAACAAAGGAAAAATACTGTGTGATTCCACTTACTTGAGGTACCTAGAATAGGCAAGTTTGCAGAGTCAGAAAGTAGATTAGAGGTACCAGGGGCTGGAAAGAGAGGAAGTGGAGAATTATTACTTAGTATTTACAGAGTTTCTATTATATTTGGGTAATGAAAAAGTTTTGAAAATAGACAGTAGGGATGGTTGCTCCAAACTACAAACTATGCCAGTGGATTGTCTACGTGAAAATGGCTGAAATAGTACATTTTCTGTTGTGTAGGGGTTTTAAAAAAATTTTTTTTCACAGATTAAGTCTCACGATATTGCCCAGGCTGGTCTCAAACTCCTGGCCTCAAGTAATCCTTCCACTTTGACTTCCCAAAATGCTGGGATTACAGTTGTGAGCCACTGTGTCCAGCCAGATTTTATCATACTAAAAAAATAAAATACCAACAAATCTTGCAGGGAAAAAAAACTCTTTTGTTTATTCATAAAATAGAGTTAGGAGCTTGCTCAGAGAATTAATAAAAGTCTTTCATCTACTTGAATGTCCAGCAGAGTATTTGAAAGCCTGGCGAGACCATTCTTTGTTGTTATGGGGCTGTTGCACTTTGCAGGACGCCTATGATTACTGGCTGACCCCACCAAATGCCACAGGGCTCCCCCTTAGTGTGATAAAAATGGCCCCATCAAGTTTCGGTCCACATTGCCCCTCCCGAGAACCTCTGAGATGCCCATGAGAGCCAGGCAGGTGTGTGAGTTGTGGCCAAGTCCCCTGGGGGACTGCAGTGCTCACGGAGAAACCCCCACAAATCCAGTTCTTTGATGGATCGATGCAGAGTGTGGGGGGCAAGAGGGGAAAAGACGCAGGAGCCACAGTGTGCCAGCTCCTTCCACTTTCCATCCCTGCCACCTGGCTCCGATTCTTGGGCAGGCGACTAATTGCTGTTCCCTGCCAGAGGGTGAAGCTAGAGGGCCTTGCATATTTGTAAGTCCTGTCTGTTGGCTCAGCATTTAGACAGGGCTGACTCAGCCCTTACAGATGACACAGCACCAGGACTGACTATGGCGATGGTGGTCACAGTTACTATGGATTAAACAATTAGTGAATGCTGCCCTGTAGCTTTTTCATTTAATCTTAACAACCTATTACCGGTGCAAAAACAAGTCCACACAGTTGCAAGCTTGATCAATTAAAAATCATCGAAACAAGGCAGGGCACTGCTGCAGAGATTCCTAACCAAGAAATGCAAATCTCCTGCTAGCTCTCAAGTCTCACTTGGCAGTCCTCCCAGTGGGACTGCCTCTGAGCGTGTCCTCCCCTCCCTGCAGGTCACCTTCTCCAGAACGTCAGCTGGTGAGCCAAGTGCAGCAGCCACTTCCCGCCAGCCAGTGCCCCACCTGCGCCTCCTGTTTCCTTCCACTACAATAGGATCAGATCAACAGAGGTACATTTCAGCTGCCCCCTGGGATGCAATCTCGAGGTTTTAAGGCATAAGAAGCAGAGACTTCTCATGTGATCCTTGGAGAGCCCCGAGTTAGTGGCTGAGATCTCACACTGTGACTGCCAGGATGAAGGTGCTGACAGAGGCTCCTTCCCTATTTATGCAGTTCACGGAGGCTTTTGTTATCTCTTGGCTGACATCTAGCCTGGGATCTCAGGCACAGAAAGCAGGACTGAATGTCATCCATCTAGCTCTTTACCGGGAGCCCAAGAGTCTGCGTGATGTCATCACCCCCCAGGACCCTTTGAAGTTACCCCATACATTGGCTACTTCCTCTGCCACATCCCACTCCCAGCTCTTACTGGGACTCTGCTGTCAGGGATCACCAACTGTGGCCTAAGTCACTTTCTTTCTGTGCTTAAGACCTGGGCACTCAGGGCCAAGTCTTCTATGTCCTTTAAACCCTGGCTTGTTCTCCACTGTCATTGGTGCAATGATGAATACGTGGCACCAATAATTAGGGCAATTGCCTTTCTTCACACTTTCACAGCATCGCATTTGATCCTCACCACAACCTTGTTGGGCAGGTATTATTGTTATTCCCATTCCTCGGATGAGGAAATGTGAGGCCTGAGTCACACACCTGGAATGTGTGTGAGGCAGAACCCGGCCTCAACCTCCATCCACCCCTCTCAACCGCAGTGCCCTCAGCCAGGGCAGACTGTTTGACAACACCGTGTCCAAAATACTTTAGCAGTTTCTTTAAAAAGTAGCAAGATTTTTGTGCTTTGCCCAAAGTATTTAAATAACCTTGCACCCACCAGCCAGTGCCAGTTGAGCCGGCTGAAGGTGTAGGATTTCAGTAAGACTCGCAAGCAGGAGTTATGTTTCCTATTTCACCCGGGGAGCAAAAGAGAGGATCACAGTCCTCTGAGGGTCCAGTCTGGGTTCCTGGACAGGGGAGGGAGATGGGAGCCCAGCAAAGGATAGCCCAGACCCCTTCCTATTCCAAGTGTTATATCAGAACCAAGGGGCAATTTCAAAAAGTGCGAGACACAGAGTTCTGAGGCAGGTATAGAAAATTAAAAATCTCAGGACTATGTCCCCAACTCCTTATGCAAAAGGGGAGGTCAAGCCTTGAAGGTGAGTCATGCAACGCCCTCTTCCAAATAAATAGCTGCTCCTAACCTTATGCATTAACTGTACAAGGCCTTAGGCATCTGGGAAGGACTGCCCCACTGATTATTAATAAGGAAACTCTTTGCTGGCCACCCATAAACAAGGACATGCAAATTGTAACTTTGGGTTTGCAGGCTAAATCTAGCTCCTAAAACTAAAGTCTGTTGGGATCCCACGGAGAACGTTGGTTCTAAGTTTATCTTCCCAGGTGCAGAGCAGAGACAAGATCAATAGTTCTTCTGCCTACCCGGAGACGTCTATGTAACCGAAGCTTCCTTCACTCCCTTTTGCTCTTCTGACATTCCCAGTCAGCCTATGTAAAATAGAGGTTTCCTGGGCTTCACAAGGATGTAATCATTTGCCTTCCTGCCCACCTCCCTCTCCATTCTCCTTCCCATACGCCCTGTCCCTTTTGAAGACTGAGTTTCCAAATCCTCCTTTCAAAAAACTATCACAGATGCATCTGTGGTTTGTGTATTTTCCTGGCATCTCCTCAAACTTAGGCTTAAGAAATCTCTATCAATTGAGACCTTTGTCTCAGCCACTTATTTTGGGTTGTCAGATCCAAACAGGCAAGGTGAGAGAGATGAGGCAAACTACCATACCAAATGCATTGGAAATCAAAGGGAATTAAAGTGAAACAATATTGGCTTGGTACCCGTAGCACAGTAGTTATGGCACTGGCACATGCAGCGAGGCTGGCAGGTTCAAACCCAGCCTGAGCCAGCTAAACAACAATGACAACTGCAACAAAAAAACAACCAGGCATTGTGGCAGGCACCTGTAGGCCCAGCTACTTGGGAGGCTGAGGCAAGAGAATCACTTGAGCCCAGGAGTTTGAGGTTGCTGCGAGCTGTGCCGCCATGGCACTCTACCAAGGATGACACAGTGAGACTCTGTCTCAAAAAAAAAAAAAAAAAAAAAAATCGAAGTAAAACGGTATTGATTGATTGATCTCTTGATTCCTGGAGTCAGAAGCCACAAGTTTGGGAATTGTCTTCCTGTGGCTGAGATTCAGTGTTCTTGGGGTCCAGGCCAGTGCTGCTGTCCACACTGCTATCCAGGAGCCAGGGGAGTGATGGTAGAGCTGGCCACACCCATGAAAACAGCCCCTAGGCAGAATTTTCCTGCAGGTGGGGCAGTAGGAGCAGAGGAAGTTGCAACCCCCCAGTGGGTTACAGGCTGAGGGCCCCCTAAGCAGGCTAAAGCAGGGAAGAAGGGGATTCAGTCCTTTGCACATGCAGGACACTGGCAGGGACCCCCAAGAACTGGCGGGGGACACTGAGGCAGTGTCCTCCAGGTCTGCAGGTGACCTGGGGAATGCAAGAACCTAGAGCATCAATGTTCATGGGCTCTCATGTGTACCCAGGCCGGACGGGCTGGGAATTAGACATTTTTCTTTTTGGATTATTTCCCTGGGATATCTTCCCAGAAGCAGGATCACTGGGTTAAAGGGCACCCCAGCTTCTCTCCCTGTGGAATTCTCAGAGCTAGTTCTCAGGCCCAGCCGCCATGTTGTTTTTCTCTTCCCAGCCCCAGACCAGGGACTCAGCACTTCTCTTCTTTTCAGTCCCATTCATCTCCCTGCCAATGTCAGGTTTCTCACCCAAGACCACCTACCCCAGACCAGTCCCCTCCTTTCTCACGACTGCTAGAGACAAAATCATCAGCTTTAAGCATCACTACAAGGGCACAGTAAGGGAACCACTCAAAAAAAAAAAAAAAAAAAAAGGCACACAAGCCTAAAAGTCTTGCCAAGATTTGACAGTCATAAACCTCATTTATAATCCCAGGTTCTTTCTTGGGATCAGCACTGGATATCCATGTGAGTCATCAGACCCTCTTAACCCTGGGTTCAGGCTGAGGATTTAGGGGGACTGTGTTGACTGGGGTCTGGCTTGGAACACTAAACCATGTCAGTCATTTTAACAGAGAGAAGGTAATAAAGGAATTGATTTATCAGGTACTGGAGGATTAAAGACAAAAGGGAGCTGAAACAGAACACAGAAAGAATCCCAGTAGGAAGGAGCTCCCAGCCGGGCTGGAGGAGCAAATAGGCTTGGACTGGAAGAGAACAGGAGCCTGGAGAAGGTTTTCATAGAGCTGGGTCCTCAGAGGAGGGTGATATAAGTTGAATTGTGCCTCTCCCCCAAAAAGACATATATTGAAGTCTTAACCCACGGTGTCTCTGAAAGTGATTTTCTTTGGCAATAGTCTTTACAGAGGTAATTGGGTTTAAATGAAGTCATCAGGGTAGGCTTTAATCTGATCCCTTCTGGGATAGTCCTGACAGAAAAGGGAAAGTTGGACACGGAGGGAAGATGATGCGAAGACAGAGGTGAGAGGGGGCTATGTGGTCAGGCTGAGCCTCCTGGGAGCCACAGAGCCCTAAGGATTGGATGGTCACAGAACCGGAGGGGTCAGGCAAGGATTCTCCCTTAGAGCCCTGAGAGGGAGCGTGGCTTTGCAACACGGTTGTAGACGTCCAGCCTCTAAAACAAGGGAACAGTAAATTTCTGTCATTTTAAGCCATCTAGATTTTGGTGCTTTGTTATGGAAGCCAAGAGGACAGTGGCCACCAGGTGCTGCTGTCTTTGAGGGAACACCATGATGCTGTTCTAGGGGTGTGGAGAGTCGGGAGCTGGAACCCACTGCTCCTGGAGTCACCTTCCACTGGCAAGATGAAATATTATTGTTGGCACAATGCTGACAGAGACAAGCAAAACAGAAGACTCCTCTCTCTTCCAGCCCTCCAGTCTCTCTCCTGTTTGCTCCAAGGCCTGTATAACTAAGGACCAGCTGTCCAGGGAGAACATGGTGTGAGGACTTCTGACAGCACAGAGCCGGCAACAGCAGGTGGGTGGGAGACTGGAGGACAAGAGCATGGGCGTATGAACTTGGACGAGGGGGTGGGAGGATGGTATCTCGAGCATCTTCGTTTTTATGAACCTCTCTGTGAGAGCTAGCATTTTCTTCCCCACAAATATAGGCCAAAAACAAATAAGTAAACCCAGAGTGGTATTAGTAGTTCCTGTGACCCTGGACTACGGTTTCCATAGCACATGAGAGCTGCTGTAGCAATCACTGGTGTTCAAACTGGTGTTCTTTCAAAAATAGTAGTCAGGGTCAGACTTGCTGCTGGGGTAGCAGGTGAATGTGCTGATAAAGATGCAAATACCTTGCCTACATGATTTTGTGCTTTGATGTCTTCATAACTATATTTGCATATGGTTTCCTTTGTACTTTTAAAAAAACATTATTGTAGTTTTTGTGTTGGAAAATCTTATACGGGAAAAATGTCCTGGATTTCACCAGACTGGCAAAGGAACTAACCAAAAAACTCATGAAACAAGGCTTGGCGTGCAGGAAGTACTCTACAAGGGGTACCTTGAAGAAATGCCTTTAGTTCACCTACATGTTTCTAGGTACTCTGGGAAATACGAACCTTGGTCTCTGTCTTCTAAGAATGTGGCATTTAAATTGTGGTTCCTGGATTCTTGGGAGTTCCAGGGACGTGTGTCCACAGTGGCTGGGGAAGGTGAGCAGGAGCCCTCACCTCCCAGCCCACTTAAGGCAAGGACCTTTGCTTTTCCTGATGGGTATATTGTTTTCTGATAAGATTGCAGGTGGAGAAAGCATCTCAGCCACAGCCCTTGGAATTTACTGTCTACTTGGAGCCCCCCCGAAGGCACGCAGCAGTCCCGCCTGACTCAGTGGGACTAGGTTTTGTCTTAGTCAGGGTCACAGAAAGAAACAAGCAATGCCCACGCACAAGGGTTATCAGGGAAGAGTGTCATGAAGGCATATTGGCGGAGGTGGGGCTCAGTGAACCCAGGGAGGGGTAGAACAGTGCCTCAGGTCATTACCACCCACAGACCTGAAGAAGGAAAGGGAGGATCTGGATCTGGGGAGGGTGCATTTATGGAAAGCATGCCTGACAGCAGCTAGAGCAGTGATTCTCAACCTTCCTAATGCTGTGACCCTTTAATACAGTTCCTCATGTTGTGGTGACCCCCAACCATAAAATGATTTTTGTTGCTACTTCATAGCTGTAATTTTGGTGCTGTTATGAATCGTAATGTAAATATCTGATAGGCAGGATGTATTTAGCGACCCCTGTGAAAGGGTCGTTCGACCCTCAAAGGGGTCTCGACCCACAGGTTGAGCTAGAGCCTCTGCAAAGGGAGGCTGCCAATCTGCAGGAACCTGTCAAGGAGGGGCCTGGGGGAAGGACACTATAGCCACACTCTCTTCCCATCCTTCAATCCCCTTCCAGTACCTCCTTGTGGCCAAACCCAAACAGAAGCTACAGGGCAAGGACTCTACCAAGTGTCTTGCCCAGTGGTGTGCTGGTAAGTAAATATTTAACAAGCTCTGAAAAAAGACAAAAAAAAAAAAAAAAAAACCTCTGAAGTTTGTGTGTATGGTCACATGTGCTTATTTGTAGTGTTGGCCAATTTCCGTGGTGTGAATTTTACTACCACGGTCACCAAAAATGGAGTTAGGAGGAGGTGCATACGACCACGTCTTGTAGGCTCCAGAGCACCCCTGGAGGAGACCCTGGGGTCAGCCTCCTGGGACACAGACACAGTGAGCAAGGATGGGGAGTAGACCCACAAGGGCAAAAAGAATACCCAGTGCTGCTGCAGCTGCCACTGTCAGGTGAAGGTTGATGCCATCCGGACTAAGGGCATCACCTCCACCACCAACGTAACTGCCATTTCCAAGGCTACTATAGAATGGTTAAGGAGGAAAAGGATTTAGCTGGTCAGTGATACAGGGAATGGGACGGGGGAGACAGTGAGGGATACGTAAATTCCATTCTGGGCTAAGGCTGAGAAATGTCTGCATTCTTCACAGATACCGTGTTGCCAGGAAAGGCCAGAGTGGGCCCAAGGAAGTTGAAAGTAGTGAATCGAGTTTCTCCAACTTTAATTAACTTCATTGATAGCTCAGGGGTCACCTACAGCCAGCAAGGGGCAGATCCCACAGAGAGAGGAAGAAATGGATGTCCCAGGGCGGAACCAGGACTTAAACACCATCTGGCACTGAGCTCCAGGCCTCAGAGGTCATACTAATCCCCTGTTGCCTGCTGGCATGGGTGTGACCAAAGAGCCATGGAACCAACTACTCACGCCCCTGTGTGGGCACATCTTGGCTGAGCCATTGCTGAAGAAACTGGGATTCTGTGACCTAGCACTCTGGGTCTATATGCAGAAGCCATGGCCCAATTCTGGATAAAAAAGAGTGTGAAATAAGAGCTTAGCCGCCATCCTGCTCATGACACTTACTACCAATGGTCTGCCCACCATCACCACTCTCCACGCCCTGTCTCTGGTTCCCCTTCCAGGACTGCAGAAAAACCAGCTCTGTAAGATTTTCTTATTCATGTTGCAGCCTCCTCATCCTGAGGTCAAGACACAAGTTCACAGAGGGTAGGGCACAGGCGATCCAAGTGAGAAGCACTGTGCTGCCCTCCAGATGCTCTCTCCCTCCCTTCCCCCACCCCCAGATCTCACCCGGCAATTAGGACAAGTAGTAAAGGCCAGGCAGGTGGCTCACGCCTATAATCCCAGCGCTTGGGAGGCCAAGGCAGGGGATTCCCTGAGCTCACCAGTTCCAGACCAGCCTGAGTCAGAGCGAGACCTCATCTCTAAAAATAGCTGGGCATTGCAGTAGGCACCTGTAGTCCCACCTACTTGGGAGGCTGAGACAAGAGAATCGCTTAAGCCCAAGAGTTTGAGGTTGCTGTGAGCTGTGACAGCACAGCACTCTACCAAAGGCGACAAAGCGAAATTCTGTCTCAGAAAAATACAATACAATACAACAAAACAAAATAATAAATGAATGACATTATTAAAAAAAAAAAAAAAGGTAGTAAAATGATAGGCCTATTATTTGATCCAGCAACCTCAGTACTGGGCAGCTACCCAAAGGAAAAGAAGTCATTTTATCAAAAAGACACCTGCACTCAAATGTTTATTGTAGCACAGTCACAATCACAAAGATGTGAATCAACCTAAGTGATCAATTCATGAGTGGATCAACAAAATGTGATATGTATACACCACGGGTACTACTCAGCTGTAAAAAGAAATGAATTAATGTCCCTTGCAGCTATGTGGATGGAGCTGGAGACCATCATCCTAAGTGTAACATCTCAAGAAAGGAAAAACAAACACCACAGTCACCCATGAATCAGTTGGAACTAATTGATGGCTGCAGAGGTAAGGAAAGGTCATTGGAAATGAAGAAGTGGGGAGGGAGAAATAGAAACCTACTTAACAGGTACGATAAACACCGTCCAGGTGATAGGAACACCAATAGCCCTGGTTTAAGCATTATGAAACATGTGTGCCCCATTAATATTTTGAAATTAAAAAAAAAAAAAGACAACCAGTACTTGGAGAGGGTGGCAGGGACCTCATGTGCCAGGCAGCAGCTTCATGACCTTGCCAAGTAAAACCTTGCCAAGTAAAACAGGTATACAGGCTGCTGCAGAGTCAGGTCCATAAGATGACCCCTGTAACCAAAGAAATGGCACGTAAGTAAAATCTCCCCTTGTTGGTCCCCCTCTCTGCCTTTGCTGCAACTTTAACTGTCTCCATTTTCTTCTCAGAACAACATACTGCTGAACTGGACAAGTACATTCTCGTCAACAATCCCTCCTCCTTAAGATCTGAGGAGGATTCTAACAGCATCCACTCCTGCTGTTTATGGGAAACCATGGACTCTGGGCAGACCTCCCATCAGAGGGTCATTATGGAGAATAAAATCACCTATGAAAATATTCTAGGACATAAAAGAGAGAGAACGTGGTCCCCAAGATGCCAGAAGAGCCTTATTCACTACATAAGACAGGAAAAAATGCTAGAAAAAGGGTGTAAAACAGCATCTGAACAAAACTAGCCAAGGACTGAGATGTCTGTGGATGTAGCTAACAGGCAATTGATGAGGAAAATAACTAAAAAGTCATTTAAAAATTAAATCTGCATTATGATTACGAAAGAGCAGACACAAAACTACAAAGAACATAATCTGAATACAAGGAATAAGTTCACCGTGTTCTGTGATGATATAAAAGACACAGATGAGAAAATGAAAACTAGTAGATATAAAGCCCAGACAAGAGAGGTCTCCTAGATGGCCCATTGTCTTGTCGCTGAGGGACAATCAGGAACCCAGGAAATAACAGCAGGGTTGTACTATTATGTAGTAAAACAGGAGTTTTCTTTTTACTTTAACAAGAACTGCATGGGAAAATGGGTAAAAGCTCAGACCCTAGGGCAAAATAAACCCAGTAAGTTCAAACGTCCCTTCTGTTGTTGACCCTTTCTGAGTTCTTTTACCTTAATTTGCTCACCTGCTCCATGGGGATGGTAACAGCCGTCATCGGTGATGGGTAGGGAGTATCCACATTTCAAAGTTGCTCACTGAGTATCAAGCAATGTTAATAACAAGAAACAAATCTGTGGCCAAATTTGTAAATATCAAGGTGGTATTCTTCCTAGGATTCTTCAGCATCCCCCATAAAACCACATGAAATGCCAAGAGAATATGTGTCAGCTCTTAGTTTTAAAGAAGTGGACTAGTTAATCAAGATTGTGGATTTGGTCAAGTGACTAATGCTGTATGAAAACAAGGAAGAGACCATCTCAGCTACTCTAGGACTTAGAAAGCCCATCTTGTCTATATCTTTCTTGAGAAAAGGTACCTCTAGGCCAGCACCTGTGGCTCAAAGGAATAGGGCGCTGGCCCCATATACTGGAGGTAGTGGGTTCAAACCCAGCCCCGGCCAAAAACTGCAAAAAAAAAAAAAAAAAAAAGAAAAGAAAAAAGAAAAGGTATCTCAAGGATGTTTCTAGAAAACATGACACACAACAAACAGCTTAACAAAGGCTAATTTGTGCTGTAGAGGGACTGGTAAGTGAACACTAAAATCTATTACCTGTGGAACAAAGTCCAAATAATCATTGGAAATATGATTACAAAATAGAATAAGAACGTCAAAAAATAACTCTAACCTGGGATGCAAATCCAGGTTATACCAACAAAGATAGACGGAATAAAAGAAAGTACGTGGAAGTAAAAGCATGATAAATTTTTCATCTTAAGAGGGAATCAATAGATACTGTTTCATTCTTATTGTTGATAATAATAGAAATGTGGGCGGTGCCTGTGGCTCACAGGAATAGGGTGCAGGCCCCATATACCGGAGGTGGTGGGTTCAAACCCGGCCCCGGCCAAAAAAAAAAAAAAGAGATAATAACAGAAATGTAGGGTAAGTATTTCTTTTATTTCTTTTTTTTTTTTTTTTTTTTGCAGTTTTTGAACCCACCACCTCCGGCATATGGGGCCAGTGCCCTACTCCTTTGAGCCACAGGTGCCACCCGGTCAAGTATTAAACCTTAATGTAAAAAGGAGTCACTAGTATACAATTTTAAATGTCTTTAGGCTAACTTCTGGGAAGAAAGAAAGTCTCATATCTCAATCAAGTGTTAAAGTAAAATTAATTTCTTCCTCGTGGCACGGTCTAGTGCAGGTGGTGGGGAGGGAGTGGGGGTCTAATCCAGGACCCCCCACCCAGAGGCAAGGAGAGCGAGAGTCGCCCCCTAGCTGTGAGCACAAGAAGAGGAAGAGGATGTAGATTTTGTTGAGCAGTCACAGTCTGATCACCAAGTCCTTGTGATTCCTTCTTCCCACATAGAGAGGGCACCTCTTTCAGTAACTCTTCGTCCGGCTGGAGTCAGAGAAACAGAAGACAGTCTAATGTTCAAATTAGGGAATCGTGGGAGACCAGGTTATGCCACCCCCAAAATATGAGGAATTGTTGCACTGAAGGCAAGACAAAACAGATGAAGGAAAGCTCTCTGCCCTCCCTCTACGGGTCTAAAAGAAGGACACAGATTTATTAATACAGAGGCTTGGTTTCCTGCTCCCATATCCTCTCTTCCACCAGGGAAAGCTAAGGTTAACCACTAAAGACAACATCAGATCCGTTATTTACAGGTGAAGTGACTGTGGGCAGTTTCCTTATCCTTTCTGATAAATACTAACACAACCCTGAAAATAGACACAGGGATAGCTACTCTTCAGGGTAGCTTCAAGGAGCCGCTGATAGACCAGGGTGATTACGTGAGACAGAGGCTTACGTACTGTGAGTCCTCACTGAAGGGTGGTTCCCTTCTTGCCTCTCTTTCCTCCTTACCTTTTGGCCTCTTCCCCTCCCTACCCCTTGCTTTTTTTCCTCTGAGTTCTCAACTCCTTGCCTTCTCTTCCTCATGCCTTTGGAAACATCAACAGGAAGAAAGAAACCTGACTTGTCCAGACCTACCTATTGCCATCTTCAAAGTGTTCCACTTCCCATGACTCACCTGGGGCTCACCTCAGGTGTTGCTCCACCTTAATAAATAGTCGACCTTTTAGCTCACCTGACAAGGAGAGGTTTCTAGAAACACGCCAAAAATACTCATCTGGGCGTGTCCTGGAGTCTTCCTAAGAAGGAACCACCAAGAATCTAAGCACTTCACTCAACAAGTATTTGGGGGAAAGAAGCTGTGGAATTTCTGCAGGCAAACCCAACTCCGTTCTTAAAATTACACTCAGCACTGGACTGGCTGTTGAAATCCAGATGCTATTTGATATCCTTTAATTTGTACCAATGGAATATATTGGAACAACTTATTCCAGCAATCCAGAAAAGAAAATGTGCTGGATACAGACAAATCTCCAAGTTATACATTTCAACCAGATCTAAGCCTACACTAGGGCTCTTTTGCCCAAGAATCTGACTTTACATCATTTGCCCTGCAGATTATACCTTTACATAGAGACAAAGATGGCATGAAAGGCTTAACATGGAAGAAAGAAGACATAGTAAGGACAGTTACTGTTAGAAGTCAACTACATTGCCAAGTCATGGAAGAAGCCCAAGTGCCCATCGACCCATGAATGGATTAATAAATTATGGTATATGTATACCATGGAATACTATGCAGCATTAAAAAATGGAGACTTTACCTCTTTTATGTTTACATGGATAGCACTGGAAAATGTGCTTCTTAGTAAAGTATCTCAGGAATGGAAAAAATATATATAATGTACTCAGTACTACTATGAAACCAATTTATAATCACTCACACCTTCATATGAGACATGAATAACAACTATAGCCTAAGGACGGGGAGGAGAAGGGAGGAGGTAAGTCAATAGAGCGAGGGTTAATAAGGGGACCTCACCTATGGAGCACATTGCAAGTACAAATTGGATGTATCAGGTGTAGAACACAAATGTCTTAACACTGTAATTGGGTAAATGAGGTGAAGGCGATGTTAATTAGTAGGATGTAAGCACTCCAATTTGTACAAATAACCAACACATTGAATCCCATAATGGCATAAATGTATTCATGATCTATGTACAAATGACTTAATAAAAAAAAAAAGAAGAAGAAGTGAATTACAATAGTTTAGAATAGGAGGGTGCAAAAGAAATGTAAGGAGGGCGGCACCTGTGGCTCAAAGGAGTAGGGCGCCAGCCCCATATACTGGAGGTGGCGGGTTCAAACCCAGCCCCAGACAAGAACTGCAAAAAAGGCAAAAAGAAAAGAAAAGAAATGTAAGGAAACGGTGGGAGAGACACTATCTTACCCAACTCCCTCCTGTTTTCTACCTGAGGCATAAAAATAACAAGAGGAATTACAACAATCTGTACAGAGTATAATCCAATTTCCATGTTACATATTAGAAAACCAAAACTCAGAAGGATCAAGTAGTATGTCCAGAATCACACAGGTAGACGTCAGTCATATAAAGATTGCAAACCGTGTCTGTCCGACTCCAAAGCCCATGTCACTTCTAGTCTTGAAGGCAATCTCAAATAAAGCATACTAAAAACACATGACATGAACCTGCCAGGTTGTATGAGGCTTGTATAGTTTTATTCATCATCATCTGGCAGAGAAATATCGTAGACCGTTCAAAACCACTAAAGAAGACTTCCAGTTTCCAGTGCAGCGGGTAAAGAACTTGGAAGTTGTTGTGCTATGCTAATAAGTAAAAGCGAGACCAGCTAAAATCCAACAATTCTTCTCAGATCTATGAAAGAATTAAGGTCACAGGTCAAATTGCTTAGGGAGACACAGACAGGGAAAGAGGATCTCAGCTTACCTGGGTGGAAACCTGTGGGAGCAACCTCTGAGGGAACAAGTGCTGGGGTTGGAAACCCTGAAGTCTAAGTGATGAATTGTGGGCAGCCCAGAGTGTACAACGATAAGCATCAAAATCTCCAGGGTGCAGACCCAGTTCTACAGGGTATTGCTCACGCTTTTGTTGGTTTTACCCTCAGGAGCTCTACTGCACTCTCACAGTAAAGATCAGACCAAAAAGTCATCTTCACCAGCTGGGGAAGGGAGAGAGAAACCACCGTGAAATACGCCGGAACACTCTGTTCTTCACAAGGTCTGCCCTCAGCAGAATGTCCTTTACCAGAGTCTCATCTGCTGGGGGAAAGAAAGTACCGAATTTCTGCCCCCTGCAGCCATCCTGCCACAGCTAAGGGGAGAAGCACAGAGGCACCACACTGCAAGACTAAGACCTGCGTTCCCTCCCCAAACCCCTCAGCACCACAACGCTCAAGGTCCGATTACCCAGTACAGCGCCTCCAGCTTTCAACAGAAAATTACAAGGCATACTAAAAGCCAAAAACATAGCTCAAGAAGACAGAATGAACATCAGAACCAGATTTAGAGCAGGGATGGTGGAATCATCTGGCCAGCAAATGTAATGTAACAATTATGACTATGATGACAGCCGTGATGGAAAAAGCAGGCAGTTATGTAAGCCACACTCTGGTTTTTAAACCTCTTTACGAGAAAGTAACATACTTCACTTTTCACATTTCAGCTTATAGCTGGAATCTACCAATATGCACACACAAGGTAATCAAGAAAAGGAAGCACACTGGGTGATGGGGCTGCCGCAAGCAGAAGTGATTTTTTTTTTTTTTTTTTTGAGACAGAGTCTCACTTTGTCACCCTTGGTAGAGTGCTGTGCTGTCACAGCTCACAGCAACCTCAAACTCTTGGGCTCTAGTGATTCTCTTGCCTCAGCCTCCTGAGTAGTTTTGACTATAAGTGCTGGCCACAATGCCCACCTATATTTTATTTTATTTTATTTTATTTTATTTTATTTTATTTTATTCTTTTGGAGACAGGGTCTCACACTTGCTCAAGCTCGTCTTAAAACTCCTGAGCTCAGGCAATCCATCCTTGGCCTCCCAGAGTGCTAGGATTAAAGGAACGAGCCATCACACCCAAGTTAAGGTTTATCTTTTAAAGGCATTTTCTGTGCCAAATAACATCTGTTTTTATAAAAAGCTACATAGAAAAATAATCAGAATCTAATTCAATGCTCACCTTATATATAAAACAATTGTATTGCTGTATGGTAATTGTTGAAAAATATTTATAGCTGAATCTCCATAATTGAGCACCTCCCTCCGTGGACCTCCTTACGTTGAACTAATTTTTATAGATGGAACGTGCACCGCTTCCACGTATCAGTACCACAAGCCTAATTCCTTATGTTGACCACCTCCGTATGCTGAGCAGTTTGTTACAGCCCCTTGAGTGATCAACTTACAGAGGTTCTATTATACATATAGATGCTGCTTAAACTGTGATGAGGTTATATCCCAATACATTCACTGTAAGTCCAAACTATTATAGTTGAAAGTATATTTAATACATCTACCTTCCAAACATCATGGCTTAGCTTCCCTACCTTAAACATGCTCAGAACACTTTCAGTGCAGTATTCAATAAACTGCACAAGGTATTTAACGCTTTGTAATAAAACAGGATTTGTGTTAGCATCACAGGAGAGTATCGTTACCACATTATTGCTAGCCTGGCAAAAAAATCAAAACTCAAAATGCGAAAAGTGTGGTTTTTACTGAACGTGGGTGGCTTTTACACCATCCTAAAGTTGAAAAATTTTAAGTTGATGGTTGAAGACCAAATTTTATGATGGTCTCTATCCTAAATTGGAGAACATCTGAATGTGTATAAGGTCAAGACTGGAGATGAACTGAAATGAAAATTGTTGCTTTAAGTGAGTGAACTTGTATTTGATTTTTTTTTTCCCCCTTCTACTTCCTTTTCCCTTCCCTTTCCTGTCCTGAACAATTCAGTCCCAAAGCCATTAGGTGGGGCTGCATAAGATAGGTGGGACAAGGTGGGTGGGGGTGGGGGTACGGGGGCACCAGAGAGGAATTCAGAGCCCAAGCAGGCTGAGAAGTGTAGACCTGCAGAGGGCTGCTTAGCCTAGGGTGCCTAAAAGAGAATAGAAAAAGAAAAAAAATACTGTGTTTTTCTCTACATTCAACAAGTCTGACAGTGAACATGTGGATTTTTTTCTACACCAAACAATTCTCCAAAGCTCTGCAGAAATCGTCTGTGTCCTGGAGTTGCTTGGAGATAACATCTGTTAAGGTTTATTTGTCCTCACTAAAACTCGTGTTTAAATTTGATCCCCAGTGTGGCAGTATGGGTCTAGTTGGGAGGTGTTTGAGTTACACAGGTGGATCCCTCATAAATAGATTATGACTTTCCCGGGGGGGAGGGGGGGGAGTGAGTCCTTTCTCTGTTCCCAGGAGAGCTGGTTGTTAAGAAGAGGCTGGCATCTCTCCCCCTCTCCCACCTCCTCCGTGGCCTTGTGACCTCTGCACCCACAGGCTCTCCACCGTCTGCTGGGAGTGGAAGCAGCCTGAGGCCCTCGTGAGAATCATGAGCCAAATCAAACTTTTTTCTTTATAAATTCCCCAGACTCAGGTATTCCTTGATAGCAATATACGACAGACTAAGTATCAACCCCTATAAGTTAAGGGGCTCAGTCCCACAAGACTGTCCCACTCTAGATACCAGTCCCAAGTCCCAAGTTAACATCTGTTTCTCTGTCTGAATCAGCTATAAATCTGGAGTTCCCATGACCCCCTTCCTTGGGTTTGATAATTTGCTACACATAAAATGACCCTCAGAACTCAGGGAAACATTCTACTTGCTGTAACCAGTGTATGACTCAGGAACAGCCGAATGAAAGAGAAGCACAGGGCACAGTACAGGGAAGGTAGGAGCGTTGGTGCCCACTCTGGGTGCCCCACGTGAAGCCCCTCTCAGCGTTCACCAGCCCGGAAGCTCCCTGAATCCCATGGTTAAGGGTTTTCATGGAGGTTCCATGATGAAGGCATGACCAATCACATCACAAAGAGCTTGTTCTTCCTGAACCATCTGAGAGCGAATTGCCCACGTAATCCTTTATCATCCCCTTGGTACATATTGAGCTGAATTACGTTCCCTCAAAATTCCTGTCTCTCAGAATGTGACTGTATTTGTGGAATGAGAATGGAAAGAGGTGATTAAGCTAAAATGCGGCTGCTGGGTGGGCCTTCATCCAGTATGATTGATATCCTTATAAGAAGAGTTGAAGACGTAGGCACATGCAGAGGGAGGGCCCTATGTGGACACAGGGCAAAGACAGCCACCCCTAAGCCAAGGAGAAACCACCCTGACCCGCACCTTGATCTTGGCCTTCTGGTCTCCAGACCTATGAGAAGACAAATGTCTGTTGTTTAAGCCACCCAGTCTGTGATGCTTTCTTGTAAGCTTGGTATGGATGAAATCAACAACAACAGCAACAACAAACATGCTTGAAGATCATTCTTGTATTCTTTCTAAATGAAGGAAAGAGAGTAATCAGGTTTTATAAATATTCTAACGGCAAAGTGTTCATTTATATCCCCAATATAATAAAGTTCAGTGATTTGTTAATAAAAATTACTCCATATCAGTTATTTTTTAATACAAATGACCCCATACTAAACCTCAGAGTAAAAGCATTCTATAATAGACATACTTTTATCTGACAATGTGAATGTTACTTTCTTTGCATGATTATTATGATTGCTTACTATTTCGATGCAGCAATCGTCTGATTTCTTTTCTGAATGTATTTATCTTCGTTCGTTCTTTACGAGGTTTTTGTTTCTAGTCCTTACCTTAAACATTGTTATTGTTATTAAATTTTAAGCCTCTTTAGGGCTTGGCACCCATAGCACAGTGGCTACGGTGCCAGCCACATATACCAAGGGTGGTGGGTTCGAACGCAGCCTTTGCCTGCCAAACAATAGCATCTACAACCAAAAAATATCTGGACATTGTGGCGGGCACCTGTAGTCCCAGCTACTTGGGAGGCTGAGGCAAGAGAATCATTTAAGCCCAAGAGTTTGAGGTTGCTGTGAGCTGTGAGGTTGCTGTGAGTGATGCCACAGCACTCTTCCTAGGGCGACATAGTAAGACTCTGTCTTAGAAAAAAAAAAACAAACTAATAGAAATTTTAAGCCTCTTTAATTTTGTGAAGGCAAAAAGTGGAAACCTAATAAATACATGTATATGTAAAAAAAGTTTTTTGTTTAAATGCTTTTCAGTGGAATGCTTCATGCCTTGGGGATACTGGATATGTGACGTAGGGTGTAATAGATGTGCTTTAATGGCAAATAAGGCGATCACAGAGGATTCGTCTGTTTCAGATCTCTGCCGGATTTCCCTTTTGCAGTTAAGCTCAGGCATTTTCCAGGATCAATGTATTTCTTCTAAAGTGGCATCTTCCATCATTTTATGGCTCCTTCAACAGGCTGCCAGCTGTGTGAGCCTCCCACAGAACCACAAAGTATAATTAATAACTAGCAACAGAAGGATGGGGACAGGAAAAGGGAAGTAAAAGGGGGAATTCGATTTCACTTTGCTGATTTTGCCAAATTATAGCAGCATGCCATATGGTGTGTGCATGACGGCGTTGGATCTGGCAGAAAGCAGGTGGGGTTCAAGGAAGAGGAAGATGGGACAGAATAAATATCCAAGAGTGGCACATGGATAAAGAGACCACAGAGAAATGAAGCTCTTCAGGGAACAAGTACCAAGATTAGATATAGAGCCTTCCTTGTGCCCCTAAATGCACACCCTCAACAGACACCATCCTCACTCCCCCACTGGGACCTCGCATGCTCCAGCAAAGTTCCTTGGTCAGGAGTATGTTTCTACCAGCACGTTGTACCCCTTGATTGCACTAATGTACACAGCTATGATTTAACAATTAAAAAAAAAGTATGTTTCTTAGAGGCTTCTTGCTCAAAGTATAAAATCCTCCTGTAAAAGAGATAAGAAAAGCAACGGCCCAGTCATTTCTGGGGGGGGTTTTCTTTAGGTTTTCCTTTTAAGATGTAAATGTATTCAGGGCCACGCATACTGGCTCATGCCTGTAATCATAGCACTCTGGGAGGATGAGGCTGAGGACGGAGGATTGCTTGAAGCCAGGAGTTCAAGACCAGCCTCAGAAAGTATGAGACCCCCATCTCTACTAAAAATAGAAAAAACATTAGCCAGCCATTGGGGCGTGTTCCTGTAGTCCCAGCTACTGGGGAGGCTGAGGCAGGACAATCACTTGAGCCCAGGAGTTTGAGGTTGCTGTGAACTATGATGACACCCCTGTACTCTGCCAGGGGCAACAGAGCAATACTCTGTCTCAACTAAAAAAAATACACACCCACACACATAAGAGATGGGACAATTAAATTCAAGAACTTGTCCTAGAAAGAGTACGACTTACATACCTCACTGAATATCACTACTATCACCTTAGAGGTGCTCCCCTTGGGAAGTGATGCACTGATGCCTAGTCCACTCTGCAAAGCAGTTTTGAAACTCTTTCTTGAATAGCCATCAGAGCTGTTGTCATACCAGGTCTGACAATTAAGTTTGAGAACTCGTCCTAAAGAAGTGCTACATGCCTCATTGCTGAATATCCCTATGGTCACCTTCCAAGTACTCCCATTGGCCGTCCAGTGTCCAGAGTGACATTCACCAATGAGGTTATGTCGCATTTTTTCTAGGATGAGTTCACAGACATAACTGAACTCATGTGTGTGTGCATCTGTGTGGGTTCACATAGTAGAACCTCTATAAGTTGACCGCCTAAGAGACTGTAACAAACTGGCCAACATATGGAGGTGGTCAACATAAGGAACTCAGTCTGCTGTGCTGCCATGTTCATGCGGTGCATGTCCAGTCTATGAAAATTAGGTCAACTTACAGAGATGATCAGTGTAGGGAGAGGGTCAACTATGGAGGTTATACTGTATATATATTCAGGATAAGCTGGGAACAAAAATACAGGTAGGAGGAATGAGCTGTGGTGTTCTGTAGTACAAAAAGACAACTATAGTTAACAATAACTTATTGTGGCAGCACCCATAGCTTAGTGAGTAGGGGCTGCCAGGTTTGAACCCGGCCCGGGCCAGCTAAAGCCACAATTACAACTGCAACAAAAAAATAATCAGGTGTTGTGGCGGGCACCTGTAGTCCCAGCTACTAGGGAGGCTGAGGCAAGAGAATCGCTTAAGCCCAAGAGTTTGAGGTTGCTGTGAGCTGTGACACCACATCACTCTACCCAGGGCAACAGCTTGAGACTCACTCTGTCTCAAACAAACAAACAAACAACAACAAAAAAAAACCCAATAATTTATTGTCTATTTCAAAAGAGCTATAAGAGTGGAATTGGAATGTTCCTAACCCAAAGGAATGATAAATTCTTGAGGAGCTGGACCGCCTAATTACACTATTTGATCATTACACCTTTGTATACCTACATAAAAATTTCACATGTGCCAAATAATATGTACAACTATGATGCATCCATGAATATGACTAAAGTCACCTGAGTGTGAATCAGTTTGCGAGAACAATCTCTGCCGGAAGGTGCCCAAAATCAGGTCTGAAAGAAAAGCAAAGAATGGGAAACCACATTTAGGAAGAGCCAGGACCAGGGCTAGGTCTGCCCTCTCCTGCCCCCTGTCTCAGGGACCTGCCTCCACTCCCCCAGCACATTCACACCTGCTGTCAGGGAGCCTGCATCAGGCAACGTTTCACCAGGATCCTCCGCACTTTCTGGGTCTTAATTTATAACCCATCCCATTCTAACTCAATTAAGATTTTATTATTAAAAAAGATGGAGACCCGGCTGGGAGCCTGTGGCTCAAGCGGCTAAGGCACCAGCCACGTACACCCGAGCTGGTGAGTTCGAATCCAGCCTGGGCCCGCCAAACAACAATGACGGCTGCAACCAAAAAATAGCCGGGCGTTGTGGTGGGTGCCTGTAGTCCCAGCTACTTGGGAGGCAGAGGCGGGAGAATCACTTGAGCCCGGGAGTTGGAGGTTGCCATGAGCTGTGATGCCACAGCACTCTACCCAGGATGACAGTTTGAGTCTCTGTCTCAAAAAAAAAAAAGGTGGAGACTTGACATCTTTGCATTAACCTGGATGCAACTGAAGTGCATTCAGTATCACAAGAATGGAAAAGCAAGTATCCAATGTACTCTCAATACTAATATGAAGCCAGCAGACAATCTAATACACGCCCACATAAGAGAAAAACTCAATTCAGTTCAAGTTGGGGGGAGAGGGAAGAGGAGAGGGGAGGTGAATGGGTGTGCTCCCACTTAATGGGCACAGTGTAAGGGTACATGGCACACCTCTTAGGTACAGGATACATCTCAAGAGAGACTCTACCTAACAAATGCAAACATTATAACCTAGTTGTTCAGTGGTTAGTACCCTCACATTAACCTAAAATTTAAAAACAAAAGATTTTATCCATCCGTTAAGATTCAACTGCAACTTTCTCCCATCTTCCCCCATACTTCCCTGTCCATTTTTTACCTTTCAGCCCCTTATTTCAGCATCTGGTTGTGTTCTTGTTAATTCTCTCATCAGAT
Organism: Loris lydekkerianus; assembly: GCA_963574355.1. Taxonomy (NCBI): domain Eukaryota; kingdom Metazoa; phylum Chordata; class Mammalia; order Primates; family Lorisidae; genus Loris; species Loris lydekkerianus. Next base: position 22,821 of record CAUYPK010024897.1, read on the forward strand.
CGTAAACTACTTTAGGGCATGAACTGCATCTAGCTCCTCTTCTCATACCCAATCCCAACCGTACCCCCCAGAACACGCCAGCACTTAATAAATGTCTGCTGAATTAGACTCCAAGTTAATGAGACTTCTGATTTTCCAGGATCTTATTTACACATTCTTTTCCCACTATGGTGTAAGAAGGCGTTGAACCAAAAATTCACGGGAACAAGCCTCTTCGTGCAGTCAAATAAGCTTCAAAAACACCAAGTGGAAAGCATTTTCCCATTAAAAAGAAAGTGCAGGTCCAAAGGCAGTAATTCCATCCTCACACTCCTAGTTAGTTAAAATGCACACACTTTGGTACCGTGGATTTGAAAGTCATGAACTTGAAAATCAGTTTCCCTCGGCTCTGTGAGCGCTGCACTACATTTCCTTTCCCACTTGGTTACCATCAATGACATCAGAACAATGGAGGGAAAGGACTCTGGAGGTGCCACGATGTTATCAGCTGTTGTAGGGAAACCAACCTAGGAGCCTGAACGGGAGCCCTGGCCAGAACAGAATGTACATTTTAAAGGACTGAATTCATCATACTGATTTGCTATTTGAACCAGGCTCTGAAAAGTTCAATTCCGGATCGAGGAGATTTTGCAAACCAACGCACCAGAGTTTACAACTCTCAACGAACGCTCTCCCCTCTGAAGTTCACATTGCTCACAGCCGTTGGAAATCTCCCCTTGGGCTTGCTTTTGATCTGTGCCCCCATGAGACTTTCTTCTGAATCTGAAATAGCAACCTCCAGTTGTTACTTACCCCCGTTCCCCAGACTTCTCTTCAAATGACACGGTGGTGATTTCAAAAATAAAATCTGCTCCAAATTGACAAAAAGTTACAATGACTGAGAATAGGTGAGAAAACATACCTCTGACACTGACATTTAGAGCAGGGGGTCACCTGGGAACAAGCATCCAGGGCGCCAAGCTGATGCTGTAACAGGGACAAGGTTCATGTTGATAGACAAAATGCTGGCATTTTATTTAAAAGTCGGGCTCCTCCCCTTCATCTGTAAAATGATCTGCAAAGGGTGGTCCCATCTGTGAAAGAAGAACAATTGATTTATAGGGATTAAATAAGAAGAAGATGTGAAAGAGCAGAATTTCATTTGTTTATTCATTCATTCACCGACTCCCATTTATAAAACACTGACTTAGCAAGAACTGCTCTAGGAGCCGAGGATGTCTACACGCCTAGAAGTGTGAGACCGGGTTCTAGTTCTCTCAAAGGATTCGGAGACTGACAGGGAAGAGAGATCCGTAGATAATTGCCACAGTCTTTAACCATTTAAGTACTTCCAAGAAAGCACCCACAGAGGAATCTAAAAGTGTACAGGAAGGGAACAGAGCCTGAGTAGGGTTGTTGGGAGGAGGGTGGGGAAGCATGATGAACTTTCTGGAACAGAGAAAACCCATTACGTAGACAGGAGCACCAGCTGATTTTAAGGCAGATCACGCTGTAACATCCTCCTCCCAGGCCGAAATATCCCAACACTCTGAAAATTATATATAATTTTCCCACAGTCTAATAGAGCGGTGGTCCTCCACCTGTTGGCACTAGGAAGCAGTTTCATGGAAGACAATTTGTCCATGGAGGAAGGTTGGAGGGAATTAGATTCTCCTAAGGAGCTCACAGCCTAGATCCCTCGCAGGCAAAGTCTACGGTAATTTCATGCTGGCACTGATCAGACAGGAGCACAGCTCAGGCAGCGATGTTCCCGTCTGTAAATACAGATGAGGCTGACCTGCCTGCTGCTCGCCTCCTGCCACCAAACTGCAATAACAGAGAATGAAACCTGATAAAACATGCAAAGAGCTACATAATTTGTGAAACGTTTAAGTCACCGTGCTACTTTGTCTGCAACAAGTAACACATCCCAAATTTTTACCAGCATAGGAACAGAGATAAACAATGTTCTCAGCTGGGCGTCTATACCTCAGCAGTTAGAGCACCAACCATATGCACCTGGGCTGGTGGTTCAAACCTGGCCAGGGCCTGCTAAACAAAAAAATAGCGGGCAGCTGTAGTCCCAGCTACTTGGGAGACTGAGGCAAGAGAATTGCTTAAGCCTAAGAGTTTGAGGTTGCTGTGAGCTGTGACCCCACAGTACTCTACCAAGGGTAACATAATGGACCTCTGACTCAAAAAAACAAAACAAAACAAAACAAAACAAAAAGCAAGGTTCTCTTCTCCCTGGAATCTGTCCCTGCTGGTTAGATTACCCCTAGTGACCTCCCATGCCTCCAGTCCAGATGGGGCAGAGCTTAAGGAGACTGGACATTGTTTCTACTTTCATTTCCTAAGGGGAACTACCAATTAGCCTGGTACTCAGCCTGGGCCCACATCCTCCTCCTTCTAAAGTAGACCTCAATGTGCCAAATCCTAGTCTAGAGTCAACCCCCAATGTCACCCGGGCCTGAATCTATGAGACTTCAGTCATTTCACACTTGCTATCGTGCCATCTTATCCTTGTTCTGATACCTGGACTCCCAACTTGTTCTCCTGACCTAACCACCAACTCATTACACATTAACATATAACAACTCCATGACACAGGTATTATGTTGCCCATTTTACAAATAAGAAAACCAAGGTTTAAGCACTGTGGGAGGCGGAGGTGGATGGATTGCCTGAGCTCAAAAGTTCAAGACCAGCCTGAGCAAGAGTGAGACTCTGTCTCTAAAAATAGCCAGGTGTTGTGGCAGGTGCCCGTAGTCCCAGCTACTCGGGAGGCTGAGGCAAGAAAATCACTTGAGCCCGAGAATTTGAGGTTGCTGTGAGCTGTGATGCCATGGTACTCTACCACGGGTGGCAAAGTGACACTCTGTCTCAAAAAGAAAAAAAAAAAGAAAACCAAGATTCAGAAAAAAATTAAAATACTGTCCAAAACCTCCTAGTCAGAAAACTATGGAGCAAGGACTGCCTTTTCCTTTTCCTTTTTCTTTCTTTCTTTTTTTTTTTTCTGAGACAGGGTGTCACTCTGTCACCGCAAGTAGAGTACAGTACTGGCATCATAGCCCACAGAAACTTTAAACTCCTGGGATCAAGTGATCCTCCTGCCTCAGCCTCCCAAGTAGCTGAGACTACAGATGTACACCTCCACACCCAGTTACTTTTTCTATTTTTAGAATGGTATGCAACTCCTGACCTCAAGCATTTCTCTTGCCTCAGCCCCCCAAAGTGCTAGGATTACAGGGGTGAGCAAAGACTTGAGTCTGGCTCAGCGTAGTGGCTCATACCTATGATCCCAGCACTTTGGGAGGCTGAAGGTAGAGGATTGCCTGAGGCCAGGAGTTTGAGACCAGCTTGGGCAACATAGTGAGACCCCATCTCCAAAAAAAATAAAATGAATTAGCCAAGCATGATGGCTCACACCTGTAGTCCCAGCTACATGGGAGGCTGAGGCAGGAGGATTGCTTGAACTCAGTAGTTGGAGACTGCAGTGAGCTCTCATCACCACCACTCCAGTCCAGCATGGGAATACTCCAAACAAAAGACTTGATTTCTTCACCAAATAAATTGCAAGAGAGAGAAAGAACCTATAAGTTTAAAAGAAATATAAAAGACACAGCAATGAATCACAATATGCAAGCTAGATTTAGATCTAAATTCAAAAACCACATTTTTAAATTTATGGTACAGAACAACTGAAAGTTTTAAGATGAAGTGATCATTTAATATTAGAAAATTATTGTTTATGGTTTGCTACTGCTATCATAGTTTTGTAAGAATTTGGAGATATTGAAATATTTATGGGTGAAAATGTAGGCTATTTGAGATTTGCATAAAAATAATGTGAGTGGATAAAAATGAGTAAAACAAGATGAACCATAAGTTCATAATTAGGTGGCAGGTGCGCTGATGTTCTTGCTGTCACTACTTCTAAATGTGTTTAAAATATTCTGTAACGGGCTCAGCACCCATAGCTCACATGAGGCTGGCAGGTTTGAACCCGGCCCAGACCTGCTACATAACAATGACAACTACAACAAAAACACAGCCAGGCATTGTGGCAGGTGCCTGTAGTCTCGGCTACTTGGGAGGCTGAGGCAAGAGAATCACTTAAGCCCAAGAGTTGGAGGTTGCTGTGAGCTGTGATGCTACAGCACTCTACTGAGGGCAACACACTGAGACTGTCTCAAAAAAAAAAAAAAAAAAATTATATAATGAAAAGTGCCTTTGAAAGATAATAATGAAGCTTCTTGGCAAGTTAGCTGGCTCTCTCACAAACCTTCACCCCAAAGAGAAATAGATCCAATAGCTGCAAACCTCTGGGGCTGTTCACATCTACGCGTAGTTAGGAGATACTTTGAGGCTTAAAGATGAAAGATACCATATAATTGTAAAGGATTCTTACTATCAAATAAATTACACAGTAAATTTGGAAATTGCGATCTGATCACTACCTAACTCAAGATTTGAGTCAAGTGGAGAATTAACTTCCTAAGAAACATCCTTAAAGGGCCAATGATCAAAGGTTGATTCAATAGTTTTTTGTTTTTTTTTTTTTTGAGACAGTCTCACTATGTAGCCCTCAGTAAAGTGCTGTCGCATCACAGCTCACAGCAACCTCAAACTCTTGGACTTGAGCAATTCTCTTGCCTCAGCCTCCCAAGTAGCTGTGACTACAGGTGCCCACCACCATACCCAGCTAATTTTTGTTGTAGTTGTTATTGTTGTTTGGCAGGCCCGGGCCAGGTTCAAACCCCGACAGCCTCAGTGTATGTGACTGGCGCTCTAGCCGCTGAGCTACAGACACCAAGCCAGGCTCAATGTTATTCTTTTCCATATAAGACAGCTTCTTAGAACAAATCTGAGGCAAACTATGGAGAAAATTAAGTTCCCCTGGGTGTGCCCTTTTCTTTCCTTTTCAAGACACTTCTGCCTGTCCTAGCTCCCTGTCTAGGGTCCTAATGCTGGACCTGGACACCCAGAATTCCTCTTCCATTCAGGATTTCATTCATTCATGTCACTCAGCAAACATTGATGGAAACCTGCTCTGTGCTGGGAACACAGACATGAATAAAGTTCCAGGGGCTCTGTAGTTCTCCAACCTGGATTTAAAATGTGACACGCCCACTTCCGACACTGAATGTGTAATCCCACACTGAAGCCTCGCAGGCACCCAGGGAAAGGGTCTCCAAGATGCCTGGACAGCCCTCAGCCACCCCTCCTGTGGTCCATCTGCCCTGCTGCAAACAAAATACACAATTTTAGAGCCCCGTTTCCAATTAAAATCCTGCTAGAAAAGCCTCCACATCGTCTCCTGTTCCTTGAGCTCGAATTCTTGAATTTGCTTTAATTTTAATTGCCTCCCTGGTCACCCTTCTATCCGTCAGATCATTAAAGGAAGAGCTAAATGGCTTTGAAGACTCAAAGTTAGGCTGATTTTGTTTGTTATTCACAGCAAGGGGAGTGTTGTGCTCGCCCAGAGCAAGATGACTTTCAGCTGCTTGTGTGGTGATGTTTTCTGGCACCTCTGAAAACCAGTTATTTCAGAGGCAAAGGTACTGGCTGTCTGAATTCACACTCACAAATCTGAAGAAGGCAGTGAGTTGCAGTCCTGAAGACAGGGGGACCCACAAATCCAGGTTGGATGACTTGATGTAGGAGAAGATGTTTCCTGGGGACAGTGGAATTGTAACTGAAATTTCTTTCTTCAGAAGGTCCTTGGTCTTAGGGATTTGAAGAATGAACCCACGGAACACACATCAGTGGTAAGAAAGGATTTGATTAGACAGAAAGGAATACAGAAGGAATAAAAAGAACCCAAGTGGAAAAAGGAAAAACCCAAGTTGGAAGATCTCTCAGCCTAGGTTCTTTATTTAAGGGTATCTATAGTCACAGGGGTCCTTCCAATACATTGGCCAGGACTTGGTAACTAATGAATGGATGCAGTCCCTTTATGAAATTGCCCAGGCCTAGGAAACTTATATGAAATTGTCCAGGCCTAGGAAACATGCAGTTTCCATTCAGCCCTGAATGGGGAACCTTGTATCATGCTTAAGCCTGTGAAATACTCACAGGAGAGTCCCAGCCGGAGGAGGGCTCTCCAGATGCAAGGGTGGTTCTGGGGTTGGCACAGGCAGCAGCGCAGCTGTGCCGTGGTCTCCCCCAACTTCCTAGGGACCCTGGGCTGCACTTGGCTCTGCAGCTCTTGCCTCCCTGCATCCAGCCACACCAATACCCCCCAGGTAGTGATCCAGAGGTGAGACAGGTCCTCCCGGGAGGCCGGGTGAGGCCGGAGCCTGGGTGCCTCCTGCCCTGTACCAGAACGGCAGAGAAGGGGAAAAAGTGATTTGAAGAATAACGTAGTCACTGAAATTCTTTACATGTCAGTGTCCTTTTTGGAAAATGAAATATTATGATGAAGGTTTGATTTTTTTATAAAATGAATCCAATATTCTTTCTAACGTGAAGAAAAAGAGCATTTAGACTCCAGTGGGTTAAAAAAAAATAACTCTTCAATGTGCAACCTCTTATAAATGAGCTGTCTGCTGAACAGAATTGGTCTTGGTATAAAATGAAATAAAGTAGAATGGATGGTATGTGGCTTGTTACTCAGAGGGTGTTTGTTTGTTTTTGTTTTTTTGTGGTTTTTGGCCGGGGCTGGGTTTGAACCCGCCACCTCGGCATATGGGGCTGGTGCCCTACCCCTTTGAGCCACAGGCACCATCCGTTACGCAGAGTTTTAATTGACTTTGGCTAGTGGATTGGCCAGGACCAATTTAAAATAGCTTCCACTCCAACTCCGCAGTGAATCTCCTCCTTCCACTCTGGTCCCTACATTTTCTATCCCTCCCCTCTAGGAAAAAGGAGCAAATTTCTGAGTCCTTGCTATGCACCAAGTCCTCTGTTAGGGATTTCCCATGTGTTAACTAATTTCATGCTAAAATTATGTTGTGAAGTAGACATTCGTGTTGTCATTTCACAGATGAGAATGGAGGGTTTAGACAGGCCTCCTGACCTTTCTCCAACCCCTCACCCCAACCACCACCTTAAATTCTCCCTGCAATTCTGCCTCAGCCAATGGTTGGATTAGCAGATAATAGGCATCTTGCAAAATGTTGTGACGCGCAAATGCTTATTATCTTATTGATCTTCATTTATTTTGTTTGAAAGGTAAGAAGCTTCTTATGTTGTATGAAAAGGAGCATTAATTTCCTACATTCCAAATGAGAGAGCTGAAGTCTGCTGAGATGAGCCGGCTCTGTGATTATTAGCTGAATGAACCAGGTCCAAATCTGACAAGAACTGTGTTGATCACCCAGAAGACACCCCCCCCACCTGCCTGGAGGAGTCCCCCTTTCTTTGGAGCTGCTTCCCCTGAATGAGATAAGATGCTCTGGTACCACTGCAGGCAGCAAATGCCAAGGGACCAAATACACAAAGCTCGGTGATCATCTCAAGAACAAAAGGCACGTGTTTACAGTTCAGAGGGCAGATTTAACAGGAGCTCTGTACGCATGTGCCCAGGGTGGGGGGTGGTGTGAGAAAGGAACAGAGTATGCGAGAAAAGAGCATGAGTGTGTAGGTGGAAGAATGACACCATCTCTTCTTTCACATGCACCCAGGATGAAAAACATGAGCATCATCACTTCCGTTTGCCTTGGTGTAAGACGTGAAGACATTAATGACAGTTCTGCACAGGGTGGGAGGAACAGAGAAGAGGGAAACAGCTCTGTGCCTTCTCCAGAATGGAACATATGAGGGAGACTGCAAATTGCCTTAAATGTCCATCCTTCTTTGTGTCGGAACCACAATTTTTAGCTGAGCACCTGCCGCCCAGCCAAAATATTTCATGTCCCAGGCTTTCTTGCAGAGGTGTGACCATGTGCTCAATTTCTCACCAAGGAGATAAAATAAGTACTGTGTGGGACTTAAAGGAAGTCTTTTTAAAGGGAGAGGAAGCTCTTTCCATCTCTGTTTGGTGCCTCAAACATGGATGTGATGAATGGAGCATCAGCAGCCACTGTGGGCCATGAGGCCATCCTAGAGGTAGAGCTGGGAGGGGCTGGGCTCACTGATGGTTTTGTGGATCTGTCACACCCACCCCGGAATACTGACTCTAATCATTCCATGAGAAAGATATAGAATCTGGTGTCACCTGTGGCTCAAAGGAGTAGAGTGCTGACACCATATACCGGAGATGGTGGGTTCAAACCTGGCCGGGGTCAAAAACTGAAAAAAAAATATATATATATATAGAATTTTATCACATCTAAGACTTATTTGTAGGGGCGAGGGATGTGATAGGAGGGATGCTTCTATCCTGTGCAGGTAAAACTATTCCTAACTAATAGGGAATTTATTTTGAAACATAAATTTCCTGATAAATGTGAAAAGACTACAGCCAACAAGAGAAAATCTGTGTAATGAATCTCACCTTCCTTGGCATTATTAAAACATCTCATTTATTTTAGAGGCCAGAATAACTTGATTGACCAAATGTATGTTTACTGTGCGTTTTTAATGTACCAAGCATAGGGTGGACTCTGCCCAGAGAAGTTCTGATCCTCTTGTTTCACAATAGCTTAGCCAATGGAGTCAGGGTGTCAACAGCATTTCAGAAGCCCTCCAGTGTCCCCTAGCACAGAAATAATCAGCTGTTATTGGCCCTGATGGGAGGGCTAAGTGTCATTAGTAAATGCCAAGTTGTCCTGTATTCTCCCTCTTTTAAATTTTATGCCTACCTGTCAATAGGTGTCATTGTCCTCAATTTATACACATGTAAACCGCAACAGAGAGAGGTGGACCCACTCATCCTTGGACAGCCATCCAGTGGAAATTTAGGACACAGCAGATGTTCACTAACATTGAGCAAATGAATAAAAGCTTATGATTTTTCACCATCTTGCCAAGATTAAATGTGAAAGACTAAAACATATGTAAAAGGAAAAATAGCTGATGCATTGAACATCTCTCTTCCTAAATATCTTCGGAATGAATGGATGTTTGTAGGTGCTGCCCTGGAAGGCTGAGGATGGTTTATATCGAGAGCTGCTCTCCAACCTACCTGTACCCTTAGCACTGCCATCCTCCTGGGTTTCCAGCCCCCGAGGGCTTTCCTGGTGCTGCAAAGTGGTCCCTCTCCAGAGCCTTAATGCTTAGCGGTGCCCCCAGTGTGGTCCTGCACCCTGGAAATTCCTAAGCCATGTAAGCTCAGGGACAGGGGTTGAGACGCCTATCAGAGCCAGTGTCCCCTTCCCTACTCCTATTCACTCAAACCTCATGGCTCCTCCCACAGCCCAGAGGCCTACTTTGCCTTCTTTTTCCAAATGACAGGTTTCCACGGCCGATAGCAAAAGACATTAGGACAACATCCAAGCCATCGGATACAAAATGGAGAATCCAGATTTTAAAGACAGATGGTCATCCTTCTTAACAAGGGAAATAGGATGGTTTTACTCGGGTTGGCGTGGTACCAGTGGAGACTCACCACTGTAGGTAAAATTCCAACTACACTCTGAGGATCCTGAGTTATCCTCAGATAATAAATGATATTTTGAGCATTTCCAACACGACGTGCCAGGCAGTCACGCACTAAACGTTTACAGCACTTTAAGCCTCCCAGACAACCCTGGAGTGGAGAATTAGCTGCATTTTACAGACAAGAAAAACAGAAGCTCTGAGAGGGATGCAACTTTCCCGTGGCCAAGTTGACCTCCGTCTGACCCCAGGCCCACACTCCTAACCACTGTTCTATGAGCCTTTTATCTGTCACGTGGAAGCTCAAACAAGGTGCTCTTTTCCTGGTTTAGGATGAGTAAGGGGAAATAGCTGTTCTTGGCATACTCTTAGACTAAGTAGAATTAGCACTCTCCCCTAAGTCGGACGTGCCCTGCGCAGTCTTCTGCGGCGGAGCGCACACTCACTCATCACGTGTGTATGTGGGTCTCCATCGCAGACCACGTGTTCCTACTGTCAGAGAGGGAGTATAACCAGTCTTTGTATCCCAGGGACCCGCATAACATCCCGAACTAGTTACCAGCAGTGGATTCTGAAAGGAAGAGGGAGGAGGAAAGGAGGGAAGGGAAAGGAGAGAGAGAGGGAAGGAAGGAAGAAAGGAAAGAAGGAAATTAAATAACCCTTTCTCTTCCCATGTTACCCAGAGAAGCAAGGAAGGTCATTTGCCATCTCCTTATTGCTAGACACTTAAACATCTCCGTATCTTTTTTTTTTTTTTTTTGAGACAGAGCCTCAAGCTGTCACCCTGGGTAGAGTGCTGTGGCATCACAGCTCACAGCAACCTCCAACTCCTGGGCTCAAGCGATTCTCCCGCCTCCGCCTTCCAAGTAACTGGAACCACAGGCTCCCGCCACAATGCCCGGCAATTTTTTGGTTGCAGCCATCATTGTTGTTTGGCGGGCCCAGGCTGGATTTGAACCCGCCAGCTCAGGTGTATGTGGCTGGTGCCTTAGCCACTTGAGCCATAGGCACCAAGCCAACATCTCTGTATCTTAACATCTTTTTTTTCTGATATCAAAAAAAGAGGTGTTTCTCCCTTCTCCCAGTAACCCTGCTGTACTTGCTTACACTTTTGACCTTAAGTTCAGACCTTAGGGTGGGGATGAGATGATCCAGGAAGAGTGTGGAGTGAGACATACAAAGGGCCCAGCACAAAAGCTCACCAAGGACCAATGTTTAAGGAAAAGACAAAAGACGAAACACAGCCTTTGCTTCCTCTCAACAAAGGAGGCCGGTCACTACGCATGGCAAACGTATCTTGCTCTGTAAACCTGTATCTTGCTCTTGCTCTTGCTCTGTGAACCTATCTTCCTCTTCTCTATAAAACTTGTTTGGGGCTTTAAAAAAGAGAGAGAGAGAAAATGCGTAAAGGAGAACGTCTTTCACTCTTCTTTACCCCTTAAAATCTGGCTCCTGCCCCAACTACTGAGTTAAACTCCTCTCCCAGGGGGTACTTACTCCAGCCTTAATACTGAACTTCTAAGCCTTTGTTTCTCACTCCCTATTGCTCTTTTTCCTCAGCTGTATATTACTATTAATAACATTATATTAATTATTAACTTGTATTCATATATAGCCCTTCTTTAGCATTCGATCTTGAGCCCTATGTTTTGTTCTGTAGTTCTCTATTCTTCTTTGAGCATGGATTAGAGGAAAATAAATGTGTCCCCTCTCCCTGACCCCCAAACTCCGGGAAGGGAGATTTTTCTGTATTTCTGCCCTTTTTTTTTTGAGACTGGGTCTCACTCTCTTGCCTAGGCTAGAGTGCCCTGCCACCAGCATGTCTCACAGCAACATCAAACTCCTGCGTTCAAGAGACCTTCCTACAGCCTCCATAGTAGCTGGGAATACGGGCACTTGCCACAACACCTGGCTAATAAGTATAGACATATATGTGCATGTATGTACTTTTTTTTCAAGACACAATCGCACTCTGTTGCCCGGTCTAGAGTGCAGTTGCATTAGCCTAGCTCACAGCAACCTCAAACACCTAGGTTCAGGCAATACTCCCACCTCAGTCTCCTGAGTAGCTGGAACTACAGGCGCCTGTACTAATGCCCAGCTAATTTTTCAATTTTTAGTAGTGACTGGTCTCCCTCTTGTTCAGGCTGGTCTCGAACTTCTGAGCTTAAGGAATCCTCACCCCTGAGCCTTCCATAGTGCTCGTGCGAGCCACTGCGCCCAGCCACATTGCTGCCTCTTTCCACCTCCTATCAAACTTAGCATGTTTTGTTTGAAGACCTGCACCCATATGCTACTTCTTCTTCTTAAGCATTTTTTTTTTTTCCTGGTGGTGAATGTCTGTAGTCCCAGCTACCTGGCAGGCTGAGGTGGGAGGATCACTTGAGCCCAAGAGTTGGAGGCCAGCCTAGGCAACATAGTGAAACCTTATCTCTTAAAAAAAAAAAAAAAAAAAAAAAGCTTTTTGTGTTACATCACCTTGTGACTGGGTGGGTAAGGCTAAGAGACTGAGGGGGAGGGGAAATTAGGCTCTGTTCAGCTTTCCTGATAAAATACGCTCTTCACATAGCATTTATTAATAAGAAATCTCAAGTGATGGGTACACTTATAACTGTGACTTAAACAGTACAAAAGCAATTTATGTAATGAAAATGTTTGTACCTTTCTAATAATACAAAATTTAAAAAATAAATCTTCGTGCACCACTTTTGTCTTCCTTATCTATGTATTCAGATCCTCCCTGGAAAGAGAGATGCTATTTCTTTAAGGCCCTTCCACCTCCACAACAGTAAACACCAATCTTCTTTGCTTTTTCATGTGGTCACTCATATCTTGGAGCATTGTCATGTGTCTCTTTCATCCTTCCTCTTCCTGAGGGACCTTTCTGGTCTCTGTTCAAAGATGCAGAATGGGTTCCTCCCAACAGTCAGCAAAGACTAATTTATTTGGGACTCCGGCCGCTGCCGCCGCCGGGGGGAGGAGGGCCATGATCCAAAGGAACCCAAGCAGTTGAGAAAACTGTTTATTGGTGGTCTGAGCTTTGAAACTACAGATGATAGTTTAAGAGAACATTTTAAGAAATGGGGCACACTCACAGATTGTGTGGTAATGAGAGATCCCCAAACAAAACGTTCCAGGGGCTTTGGTTTTGTGACTTACTCTTGTGTGGAAGAGGTGGATGCAGCAATGTGTGCTCAACCACACAAGGTTGATGGGCGTGTTGTGGAACCAAAAAGAGCTGTTGC
>CAUYPK010024898.1:0-29924 GCA_963574355.1 Loris lydekkerianus
AGAAACTTCTCTAAAAAAGACAGACACAAAATCTACAAACACATGAAAAAAAGCTCATCAGCCTTAATCATTAGAGAAATGCAAATCAAAACTACTTTGAGATATCACCTAACCCCAGTAAGAGTAGCCCACATAACAAAATCCCAAAACCAGAAATGTTGGCGTAGATGTGGAGGAAAGGGCACACTTCTGTGGGAATGCCCACTAATACACTTCTGTGGGAATGCCCACTAATACGTCCCTTCTGGAAGGGACTTCTGTGGGAATGCCCACTAATACGTCCCTTCTGGAAGGATGTTTGGAGAATACTTAGAGACCTAAAATTAGACCTGCCATTCTATCCTATAATCCCTTTACTAGGTTTATACCCAGAAGACCAAAAGTCACAATGTAACAAAGACATCTATACCAGAATGTTTATTGCAGCCCAATTCATAATTGCTAAGTCATGGAAGAAGCTCAAGTGTCCATTGACCCACGAATGGACTCGCAAATTGTGGTACATGTATACCATGGAATACTATGCAGCCTTAAAGAAAGATGGAGACTTTACCTCTTTCATGTTTACATGGATGGAGCTGAAACATATTCTTCTTAGCAAAGTATTTCAGGAATGGAAGAAAAAGTATCCAGTGTACTCAGCCCTACTATGAAGCTAAATTATAGCTTTCACATGAAGGCCATAACCCAACTATAGCACAAGACTATGGGGAAAGGGTTAAGGAAGGGGAAGGGAGGGGGGAGGTTTTGGTGGAGGGAGGGTAATGGGTGGGGCCACATCTGTGGTGCATCTTAGAATGGATACAGGCGATTGCACTAATGTACACAGCTAGGATTTAACAATAAAAAAAAAAAAAAAGAAAGAAATTGCTCCTTGATCCATGGGCTGCAGAATGGATGTTGTGTTAGCAGGCATGAAAACAACATTCATCTCCTTGTACATCTCCTTCAGAGCTGTTGGCTAACCAGGTGCATTGTCATGAAACACTAATATTTTGAAAGGAATCTTTCTTCCTGAGTAGTAGGTCTCAAGAGTAGGCTTAAAATAGTAAACCATGCTGGATGTGCTGTCATCCAGGCTTTGTTATTCCGTTTATAAAGCACAGACAGAACAGATTTAGTGTAATGCTTAAAGGCTCTAGGATTTTCAGAATGGCATTGACTTCAACTTAAAGTCACCAGCTACATTAGCCACTAACAAGCGTCAGCCTGTCCTTTGAAGCTTTGAAGCAGGGCATTGACTTTTCCTCTCTAGCTATGAAAGATCTAGATGACATCTTCTTCCAACAAAAGGCATTTTATCTACACTGAACTCAGTGTAGCCACTTACGTTAATTATTTTAGCTAGATATTCTGGATAACTTGCTGCAGCTTCTCCATCAGCGCTTGCTGCCTCACCTTGTCCTTTTATGCTATGGCAGATCTTTCCTTAAACTTCATGAATCAACATCTACTAGCTTCCAACTTTTTTCTTTTTCTTTTCTTTTTTTTTTTTTTTTTTTGAGACAGAGTCTCATTTTGTTGCCCTTGGTAGAGTGCTATGGCATCATAGCTCATAGCAACCTCAAACTCTTGGGCTCAAGAGATTCTCTTGCCTCAGGCTCCTAAGTAGCTAGGACTACAGGCACCCGCCACAGTGCCTGATTATTTTTAGAAAAATGGTCTCACTGTAGCTTAGGCCGGTCTTGAACTCCTGAGCTCAGATAATCTACCACATTGGCCTCCCTAGGATTACAGATGTGAGCCATATCTTCCAACTTTTCTTCTGCAGCTTCCTTACTTCTTCCAGCCTTCACAGCATTGAGGAGAGTTAGGTAAGGCTCACTCAGGACTAGGTTTTTGCCTAAGAGTATGTTGCAGCTGGTTTGATCTTCAATCCAAACCACTTAACCTCTCTCCGTATCAATTATATTTGGTTTTTATTATTTGTGTGTTCACCAGGGTAGGACTTTTAAATTTTCATAACTTTTTTTTTTGCACTCACAACTCACTGCTTAACCCAGAGGCCTAGCGTTTAGGCTGTCTCAGTTTTTGACATACCTTTCTCACTAAGCTTAACCATTTGTAACTTTTGTTGAGATGTGCAATTCTTCCTTTCACTTGAACACTTAGAGGCCATTTTAGGGTTATTAACTGGCCTAATTTCAATATTGTTGTGTCTCAGGGAATAGGGACGCCCAAGGAGAGGGAGAGAGACAGAGAACAGACTGACTGGTAGAGCCGTCAGAATACACACGTTTGTCAATTAAGTTTTAATTACTTGACTAATTAATTAAAGTGCCAGTTTATGGCACTTCAAAACAATTACAATAGTAAAATCAAGATCATTGGTCACAGATATTATATCTGTTATTATAACAAACATAGTAACAGTTATATCTGTTATTATGTCATAACAGATATAATAACAGATACAATTATTTTCGCTAGATATGCTGGATAACTTGCTGCAGCTTCTCCATCAGCACTTGCTGCCTCACCTTACACTATTATATCATAACAGATATAATAATAATGTAAAAGTAGCCACAATCCTTCAACTTGAAAAAAAAGTGGGACAATAACATGAAGTGCAATAAAATGAAGTATGCCCACAGACATCTGCATTGTTTCTACATTTTGAAATAATACTGCTATGAACATTCAAGTACAAGTTTCGTTGTGTGCATGTATGTTTCTGTTCTCTTGGGTACAGATAGTAAAGGTTCAGAGAGTAAAAGAGAGGTGGAAGCGAAATCATATCTCTAGTCTTCAAAGTCTTAGGATCTACACCAGGTGTGGTGACTCACCGCCATAATCCTAGCACTCTGGGAGGACGAGGTGGGAGGATTGCTTGAGGTCAGAAGTTCACGACCAGCCTGAGCAAGAGTAAGACCCCCATCTCTACTAAAAAATCGAAAAAATTAGCCAGGTGTGGTGGTGAGTACCTGTGGTCCTACCTACTCGAGAGACTGAGGCAAGAGAATCACTTGAGCCGGGGTTTTTTAAGTTGCTATGACTTAGGCGAGGCCATGGAACTCTAGCCTGGTGGACAAAGCAAGACTCTGTCTCCAAAAAAAAAGTTTAAGATCCAGCATCAAGAACAAAGCCCTTGTGGACAGAAGACACATGAAAAGATTGGTAAAACAAAATTGAGGAGAGGTGTGGAGTGGGTTGACAACTGATGGTGGGATGGGGAGGACAGGATGGGTGGTAATAAAATGTCAAAGGTTCATAAGTAGGCCCCGAAGGGTTCCACTTCCTCTTGAGTTTTTTGGGTCTATATCTGCCCAACTTCTCTCACCCTGTTACTAGATTCTCTTTTAATCAGCAAATACAAGCATCGACGGTACTATATCTCAAGAAACATATCTCAAGGGACCCTTGAAAGAGGTTCTAAAACTGGGCAGATAGGGTTATCTACAACATTTTTCATACTAAGAGGGTATGAAATTTAGGCAAAGTGTGTGCTCAGATCACTAACCATTTATTGCTATTGTAATTCTGTCTAAATAAAAGATCATAGCTCTATAAACCTAGTGCAGCTTTGTGAGATGAAGCACCAAGTAAGAATTACTGTGGTTGTGTTATCACCACTTATCATCACTTATCTTGGGCAAGTCACCATCACCGTGCACTGGCAATATACCTAGAAATGGAATTTTGGGGTCATTTGGTAACTCTATGTTTAAGAGTTTGAGGAACTGCCAAACTGTTTTCCAAAACATCATTTTACATCTTTGCTAGCAGTGTATGAGAGTTCCAATTTCTCTAATTCTTCACCAAAACCTGTTGTTTTCCATTTTTTTAAATTACAGCCAACCTACAGGGTATCTTATTGTGGTTTTACATTTCCTTAATGACTAAACAATGTTGAATGTATTTTCATGTGCTTATCAGAGAAATGTTCATTCCAATTCTTTGCTTTTTTAATTCCATTTATCATTGATTATGAGTTCTTTCTTTATTCTAAATACTAGACTCTTTTTTTGTTTGCTTTTGTTTTTGTGTGGTTTTTTTTTTTTTTTTTTGTTACTCAGGCCCAGGTGAGACTTAAACCTTCTACCCCTAGTGTTCAGGGCTAGTGCACTAACAACTGGGCTACAGCACCTAGCCTTAGATACTAGACTTGTATCAGAGAAAAGATTTTGCAAATCTTTTATTCTATTTTATGGATTATCTTTTTTTAAATATAATGTCCTTTGAATCACAAAAGTTTCTGATTTGAATGAAGTCCAATTGTAGTGCCAATGATTGAGGCCAAAAAGGTTTGTACCGAATTTGGACAAAACAAAAAATAACTGAGGAGCCCAAGGTAGCTGTGACATGTCTTTATTCAGCTCCCGGCAGCCAGTGCGCAGGCATGGGGACATTCACCTTCCTTTAGCTCATGGGGGCAGGCCAGCTAGCAGGGAAGAAGCTTCTTTTCCCCACAGGTGCAAAGCTTTGGGGCCTGACATAGTAGCCAGAACAACAGTGGCTCCAAACCGGCTTAATCAAGGTTTTCAAAACAATTGGCCTTCAAAACCTCATGGCCTTCAGGAGAGAAAGCCTGATTTAACTCATCTTCTCCACACCAATTTATCATCTGTTTCTTTTGTTTTTCCTTAGTTGCTTTTGTTTTGGGTGTCATATCTAAGAAGTCAACATATTTGTTCATAGCTTTTCTTTTCACTCTCAGAAGTATCCCAATAGAATAAGTAGTAGGGACACCCTCCTAATAAACCTCTAAATCTAGCTCAAGGAGAAGCAGGGATAGGTAATTAGAGGCGGCTGGGCAGGTGGATGAGTAAACACTGACTTATTTTACCCATCCTCACCACAGCAATTGCCACTGTTTGGCTTCTCCCTAAAGGAAACCTGCCAGCAATTTTAGTTGCCATTTTGTATTCTTACTCAACAAGTCTGTGTTGCACACCTACCATGTATAAAGTACCTTTCCAAAGAGGGGGAAATTGCACCAGATGCTTACAAAGAGAAAACTTTTAAAAATATTTCCTCCTTTTCTTTTTTCTTTTCTTTCTTTTTTTTTTTTTTTGAGACAGAGTCTCATTGTGTTGCCCTCAGTAGAGTGCTCTGCTGTCACAGCTCACAGCAACCTCAAACTCTTGGGCTTAAGCGATTCTCTTGCCTCAGTCTCAGTCTCCCAAGTAAGCTGGGCCTACAGGTGGCCGCCACAATGCCCAGCTAGTTTTTTTTATTGTAGTTGTCATGGTTGTTTGGCAGGCCCAGACAGGGCTCAAACCCACCAGCCTTGGTGCATGTAGCTGGCACCATAACCATTGAGCTACGGGTCCCGAGCCCTTCTTTTCTTTTTGTAAAAGCAGCATAACAATTACAAATATTGAAAAGATAAAAAAGCTCATAATCTCCTTTATAACCTTTGATCTTAGCACACATACTTTGACATAGCTTAATTAGCATAAATAAATTTATATTTTGCTTTTTTAAAAATTTAGCATTACATATATTTAAGAAAATATCTGTCTTGATTTTGGTCTCAAAGAGTATGAGGGAGAGGAAGCAAACAAAAGGAGAAAATGTGTAAGTCAATAAAATATTATTTAGATAAACAAGTCGGGGCTATAAGTAGATTTGTGCTCTGGTCTGTGAATGCCTGTAGGTTGGAAAATTGAATTGAAGAGTGTGTAATTCTATTCTATATTATTAACATTTTTCTTTTTCTTCCTGATCTATGACTCAGGCTCCACTGATTACCTTAACCATATTATAAGAGTAATTTAATTTGGAGTTACTGTTCATACTGGTCAGTTAAATATTTGCATCTAGACAAGATTCTCCTTTACAGTTAGCTAAAGAAGAACTTTGACATTTAAAGTGATTTTTATTAAAATTTGCTTCAAGGATAATGAGCCCCAAAGAAGTTAATAGTAGATCTATATTCATAAACATGGTAACTGTTAATCTGTATCATAAACATAAGAATTCTCACAGGCGCCTTTTATAATTATAGTTTTTCCTCATATATAATTTAGTACGAATACTCAATTATGTAATGTTTTGTGGCTTGGCACACATAACATAGTGGTTACGGCACCAGCCACATACACCAAGGGTGGCAGGTTCGTACCCAGCCAGGGACAGCTGAACAATAGCTAAACAACTGCAACCAAAAAATAGGCAGGCATTGTGGAGGGGTGCCTATAGTCCTAGCTATTTGGGAGGCTGAGGCAAGAGAATCTCTTAAACGCAAAAGTTGGAGGTTGCTGTGAGCTGTGATGCCATAGCACTCTACCAAGGGCAACATAGTGAGACTCTATCTCAAAAAAAAGTTTTGCCCTTTTGCTGTTCAATTTCTTGAGCTAAGCAAATAATATTAAATTATGAATTTTATTACAAATTATGTGGGTTTTCATGTTGTCATGTGACTATTATTCTAATGTAGTATTTGTTTAAGTGGATGATCATCCATTATCAATTTTCACACTTAAATATATCTCCAATTGGTGAATAAGATTACATGCCACATGCATATAACTTTGCATAGATAGACATAGGAACAACAGTTCCAAATGTTATTTCTGAAGGATGAAGTATCCCTAAATGAAATCACTAACTTATTTTGTTGTTGTTGTTATTGTTTTTGAGACTGAGTCTTACTTTGTCACCCTCAGTAGAGTGCCTTAGTGTCATAGCTCATAGCAACCTCAACCTTTTGGGCTCAAGTGATCCTCTTGTCTCAGCCTCCCAAGTAGCTAGGACTTGCCAAAATGCCCAGCTATTTTTTAGAGATAGGAGTCTTACTCCTGCTGAGGGTAGTCTCAAACTCCTGAGCTCAAACATTCCACCAGCCTTGGCCTCCCAGAATGCTAGAATTACGGGTGTGAGCCACAGCAGCTGGCCTCTTCCTCTCTCTCTCTCTCTTTTTTTTTTTTTGGCCGGGGCCGGGTTTGAACTGACCACCTCCAGTATATGGGGCCTGTGCCCTATTCCTCTGAACCACTGGCGCTGCCCTTCTTGGTCTCTTTTTTTAATGAAAACAAAAGGAATGATTCTAACCACGAGATTTTAAAGCCAGATATGAGCTGAAAGAGTAATCATAATAGACTGTAGAATCATTTTAAGTACTCTTCACCCCTTGCCAAGTACACTTACCTACAATAGGAGATAACAGTTTCCCCTCCCCTGTTTGATAATCATAGTAACTTCCCCTTCCCTTCAGATCTATGTGATTGTGTGCTAGCAACATTATACCTAGAAACTAGATGTTTCGTGTGGCCAATGGTAATGCAATTATTATAATATCAATACTAATTTGATATGCCGTATGCATATAACTTTGCATAGACATATGAACAACAGTTTCAAGAAAACCAAATACATTAAAATAATTATCATGTGCATGTAGTTGGATTATGTTTTTGTTTCCTTGGGTTTAAAAACAATGATATTTTCAAGTTGATATTTTCAAATAAATAGTATGTGACTACATACCTAAAATAGGTATGTGACTATATACTTAAAAGGAAGACTTTTAAAGGTGTTATTAATTTAAGACATTTTATAGAATTTTGAGTATATAAGGTACAATCATGGAAAAAGATATCTGGCAGGATTTAGAAGGCTTGGTTTTTAAATCTTACTTGTAAAATCTTGTTCCAAACACAGACAAATCAGTTACCTATTCTCGGTTCTGGTTTACATTTCATCAAAATAATAGGTGCTCTATTTATTTTGAAGAGATTTTTGTAGGGGTAAAAAGAATATTTTTGTTTTTGTTTTTGTTTTGTTTTGAGACAGAGTTTCACTATGTTGCCCTCGGTAGAGTGCAGTAGCATCACAGCTCACAGCAACCTCAAACTCTTGGGCTTAAGTGATTCTCTTGCCTCAGCTGCCCAAGTAGCTGGGACTACAGGTGCCAGCCATAACACATGGCTAGTTATTTTTGGTTGCAGTTTTCATTGTTGTTTAGCAGGCCCAGCCCCGGTTTGAACCTGCTAGCCCCAGTGTATGTGGCCAGCACCCTAACCCCCCGAGCTAAAGGCATCAAGCCGTTTGTTTGTTTGTTTGTTTGTTTGTTTGTTTGTTTGTTTGTTTTTTCAGACAGGGTCTCACTCAGTCACCCTGGGTAGAGTGCCATGGCATCATCTTAGCTCACAGCAACCTCAAACTCTTGGGCTCAAGCAATTTTCTTGTCTCATCCTCGCAAGTTGACAGGACTACAGGTGTGCACCACCACACCTGGCTAGCTTTTCTATTTTTAGTAGACAGAGTCTGGCTTTGCTCAGGCTGCCTTGCTTGAACTCTTGAGCTTAGCTGCCACACCGGCCTCAGCCTCTCAAGAATGTTAGGATTGCAGGTATAAGCCATCACACCCAGCCTACAAAAGAACATTTGAACTTTAAAGCTGGGGGTAATCTTAGAGACTCCTTAATACAATGCACTAATTTTCCATGGGTGAAAAATACAGTACAAAGAGGTTAAAAGGCTGGCTTATAAAATATGACAGCAACTATGGAAAAAAATTACAAAGTTTATGCACATATAAAGCACTGTATTTCTTCATTTGATCAGAGAATGAGGATTTGGAAAGGACCTTGGTGTCCTACTCAGGTATGAACATAATTGCAATTATTTCTTGTGTAAAGTATTATCAAATATAGACAGCTGTAGATTTGCCTTTGTTCAGTATTCCTGCTTAGAAGCACCAGCTCTGAGTTTAACTGCTTCCTTCCAGGTTCAATGGTCTGCTGTTACTTAGTGCCATCAGAGGTCAAGATCTTGCTGCTATGTTGTCTACTAAGGGAAATCCTACCCATGGTCAAAAGTTCTCCTTAGAAATGTAGTGCCACAAGCTAGATTACAGCAAGCTCAGCAGGATATTGACAAATAATGCTTGATAGACCAAAATGTGGAAAGCTGCATCACAGAGGGCCAACGGATCTTTTGTTAGAGGGGAGTATCAATGTCATTTCAGGCTTCAGATCAAAATGAAATCAGCAGAGTGGAAGCTGTGCCCATCCCATGAATTTTGTGACAGGAACTTGCCACATGTACACTCCAGTCTCCTCAATGGTTCTGTCAACATTGAGCAATCTGGCACTAGATGGGTCACTAGTAACATATGGTCAGAGTTGCATTTTCTAAAGTCTGCTCCTGGAAACATCAGTTCTAAAAGCTATTAGTCTGCATTCCTTTAAAAATAAAAAAGACCTATTCCATAGGTAAATAAACTTGGGAAAGTTGCATTAAATGCAGCCTACTAATACGCATAATGTTTCTAAGAAATGGCTATAATATATAAATATATAGTGTTTCTCAACTTAAGAACAGTTTTTTAAAGGAACTTCTATTAACCTCTTATGGGGTATAATCAAGAGGAGGAGCTTAGAATTCCATGAGTACACTAGAATTCCATTGTTTGAGCAATACTGTTTAACATCATTGAATTTTAAAATCATGAGGGTAGAAGTAATCTTTTTTTTTGTTTATTTTTAGAGACAGAGTCCTACTTTATTGCCCTCAGTAGAGTGCTGTGGCATCACAGCTCAGAGCAACCTCCAACTCCTAGGCTTAGGCCATTCTTTTGCCTCAGCCTCCCACGTAGCTGGGATTACAGGCATCCGTCACAATGCCTGGCTATTTTTTGTTGAAGTTTGGCGGGAGCCGGGTTTGAATCCACCACCCTTTTATATGGGGCCAGCTCCCTACCCACTGAGCCACACTTCTACCCAGTAGAAGTAATCTTAAAGGTAATCTGTTGTTCTCACTTTCCCAAATACTTGCTGGCTGGAACTTAAAATCATTGTATCAGATATGTTTTAACAATAAATTAAGGCAGGATATCATGTATCAAGTTAAATGGTTAACCACTGGCTGACTTTATAATATTCACAAACACCATTAAATACCATCAGTTCCAATTCTCAGAATGTTTCATTTATTGCTGAGAAAAATACTCTGTTCTAGAAAGACAAGAAAATGCAGTATAATGCTTTATAGAGTATACAATAAATAAAAAGTACATAAAATCTTCATTCTTTCAACAAATATCTGAAGTGCCTTTTGTATGCCAGACAGTGACACCAATGGAGTTGACAAGCTGGAGTAAGTTGGGGGTGGACAGTTACAGTAAGTGCCTAATAATTCTAGCTATCATTTGACAGTGAGCAACACGTTAGTTATTTATATTGTATCTCAAATCCCCAGAACACTGCAGGGAAAGAGATAGTATTCTCATTTTATGAGGGAGGAAACTGAACTTCAGAGATATGAAATGATTCTCCCTCAGTCAACTCTACTAACTGGTGTAATTAGAATTGGAACCCAAGTTACCGATTCTAAATCTACGTTTTTTCCACTAAATATAATACAGCTGCCTTTTTACTGTGACTCAAAATTTGAATTTGAGATGGAACAATGTATAAACAAAGTATAATAGTAGTTGAAAAGTGGGACATATTTCCATTCAATTAAGGCAATGAAACTTTTCCTCAGCCTCCAGAGTAGCTAGGACAAAAGGCACCTGCCACAATGCCCAGCTATTTTTAGAGAAGGGGTCTCACTCTTGCTCAGGCTGGCCTGAGCTCAAGCAATCCACCCACCTTGGCCTTCCAAAGTGCTAGGATTATAGGCATGAGCCATAGTGCCCAGCCTAGTGTTGTTATTCCTGTACCACATACTCAGGCAAAATCAAACAACTTTCTCTGTTTTGGGCCCACTCAAATGAATTTCCAGACTTTTTAAAATATCTGACAGTGCATATCCTACTCATCCATTCTTATGTATCCTTAAAAGCCCATTTAAAATGTCCTCTTTTTCTTTAAACCCTTCCTGAGCCACCCAACTGAACTTCCAAACATAAGTGGGATAAGGGGAGCATCCTTCAAAGGAACAGATGGCAGCTATGGGATTTCTTACACATAGGATAGTTGTTCAAATAAGTGAATATCTCAAGAATAATTGGAGCCAGGTTTCTCTCTGTAGGAGAAAATAGTTATGAATATGGAAGGGCAGAAACTATAATCAACTGTGTGATGCTGGATTGAAGGTACTAATGTAAACATCATTTTTCAGTATTATAGTCTAAGAATATAGCTATAAATGTGTATAACTATACATATATAGATGTACTGTACATGTATATGAATGTATAAATGTTCCCTAGGTGCAGCCTCTGAGACAGCCTAGGCTGTGATACCCCAGTAGCAGTGAGCCCACCTAGTGCTTCTAAATACTATTCTCCACTGTAAGGAATCAGGGCTCCTAGATAAATGGCTGCATCCAAGGCTGGGGCAAGATGATGAGCCTGGAATATTTTATTGTGCCAGAAAGTGAGGGAGAAAGAATGATGGGGATGTGTAAAAAAGGTACATAATAGTGAAATGTTAATGTAGGATCTGGATGATACACATATAGTATATGAAACTCTTTTGGCTGAGCATGGTGGCTCACTCCTGTAATTCCAGCACTTGGGAGGCTGAGGCGGGTAGATTGCCTGGGCTCACAGGTTCGAGACCAGACTGAGCCAGAGTGAGAACCCCCTGTGGTGGGCACCTGTAATACCAGCTACTTGGGAGGCTGAGGCAAGAGGATCACTTTTGCCCAGGAGCTTGAGGTTGCTGTGAGCTAAGACACCACAGCACTTTACTGAGGATGACAAAGTGAGACTCTGTCTCAAAAAAAAAAAAGAAAACAAACTCTTTTAATTATTCTGTATATTTAAAATGTTTTACAATAAAATGTTTAAAGAATTTAAAACACACAGAGACTCAGAAGCTAGAATGAATGGGGATCCTACTGATCAAACTTGGGACAATTTGAGCATCAAAATAATGAAGAAAACAGATTATAACACAATTGATAAAACAGGAAACTCTGGATGAGTACTAAGTATATTAATTGAAAATTTGATGAGAAACAAGAAATTTACAAATATCTTAAAACAAGGCAGTTTCAAGATAAAATACTTATTAATTACAATGTAATTAATTACAATGTAATTAATAAAATACTTATTAATTACAAAGGAGATAAAATAACTTTACAGTGGAGAAGCCTGGCAGACACCACCTTATTATACATCAGTAATGAGAAAAATTAAAACCATGCTACCTGAAAGGATGCAATGAGAAGTACATAGCTCGAAGTCTGCAAGAGTCCTGTCAAAGGGTCCGTCAAGGACATGAAAGTCAAGAAAAGACCAAGGGAAGTGTTCCAGATTAGAGGCAACTGAAGAAACCAGACAAGTAAACACAATGCTTCTGAACTGAATCTTTTTTATAGCAAAGAATATTATTGGGGAGAACTGGCAAAACACTGTGCATCAGGCAAACGTTTTGATTGTGATATTTATATTGTGAATATGTAAAAGGTGCTTAGGGGCAATATGGCGTGGTGTCAGCAACGTTAACCTCAAACATTCAAGAGAAAAAAAAGTTCTGGCTCGGCAGCTAGGGCGCCAGCCACGTACACCGGGGCTGGCTGGTTCGACCTGGCCTGGGCCTGCCAAACAATGGCAATTGCAACAAAAAATAGCTGGGCGTGGTGGCAGGCGCCTGTTGTCCCAGCTAGTTGGGAGGCTGAGGCAAGAGAATCGCTTCAGCCCAAGAGTTGAAGGGTGCTGTGAGCTATGACCTAACAGCACTCTAACGAGGGCTACAGCTTGAGACTCTGTCTCAAAAAGGAAAATAAAGAAAAGAAAAAAGAGTTCTTTGTATTATACTTGCAACTTTTTTGTAAGTTTGAGATTGATTCAAAATAAAAATTGAATAATTACACTCAAAACGCTTAGTAGGAAAATGCACATGATTCAAACCAAGAGGCTGTTAGTCTCAGTTCTGACATCGACTCAGTGTGTGACCTTGAGCAAGTCACTTCACCTCAGGCTCTAGAGTCAAGCGGTGGCCCTCTCTGAATTTCCAGGCTCCAGCTGATCTTTGCCCTCAGATGCCCCAGTGCTGCACCCACGGATTCTGGTCTGCGAGAAAAACAGACAAAACAGTCGTGCCCAGAACCTCCTGACTGTACAGCTGTGGCTCTGGCCTCCACTTGGGCCACTGTCTCCTCTATCGTTCATTCGGCGGTGGAGCAGTCACGCCTGTCAGAGTGGGCGCTCGATGGCTCGGCGGCCGGCTGGCGGGGCCTCGGACCCGCGGGGCGGCTGGGCCCGCTCCCAATCGCGAGCTCCGGCCAGTCTCGCCGCTGCGAGCTTTCCGGCCCCGCCCCGCGCGCGCCCCTCCCTCCCTGCTGCCTTGCCGTCGCCGTCCCTTGCAAGTCCAGGCGCTTTCCTGCTTTGCTGAGCACCCGCTAACGTGGCAGGACCGGGACGGCCGCTGAGCTGAGGGGGACCCCCGGAGGCAAGCAGTCGGGAATGCCGGGAGAGGGGGGCGGCACGGGGCGCCAGGGGGGCGGTGTCCAGGGTGCCTGCCGGCTGGGAGGGAAGTCCTACTGGGGCCCTCACAGCCCGCTGAGAGGCTGGGGATCCCCTAGGGTGGTCGCGGCAGTGATGTGGTCACGAAGAAAGCTGCGACCGCGGGACCTGGGCCCAAGTATCTTGGCCCAAAGGGCCGGAGCCCGCTGAAGAGCGACTGACTAGGACGCGGGGTCGGCCGTCGGTTAGTCCTGTCGGTCTTTGCTCCCTGTCTCCGGCAAAGTCTCGTTTTGGCTCAGTGGGCACGGTGACCAAGGGAAGTGTTCCAGATTAGAGCACAACAGGTAGGCGTGGATTCTGCCCGCCAGCGGGAGCCCCGGACCCCGGGCGTGCGGCGAAGGTCAGGAGGTCTTAGCCCGCCTCGCCCTCGGGCCGCTCCCCGGACCCGCCCTGCGGCGCCCGCCCTCAACCGGGCACGGGGCCGCAACCCGGCCACAGGGCTAGGTTCCTCGGAGACCAGCGCGCAGCTGGAGGCCAGCTACCAGAGAGAGGACCCTGCCTTCTCTGCGGAGAGCTGTTTACAGTCCTCTCGAGGAAAGGAAGCCTTTGCTGGGTAGCATTTGCTTAGTTGGAGGAAAGGTTTCTTCTTGCTCTTCTCTCGCCATCGCGGCGTCATTTCAAGTGGTTATAAAGTTTTTAGAAACTTCATAGTAATAAAAGCTTTTTGTGTTGTTTATTAATCGCAATAACGTATACTTTGGGCAAGATAATTTTCTTGACTGTTAAGTTAGGTTGTGGGAGACAAATGGCTTGAGCACCTTATGGAAAGGTCATGATTTTACACTGTTTTTATGTGCATTCATTTATTCACTGAATATTCAGCACCCTTTATGTGCAGTCTTTACGCCCTTAAGAATTTGCAACCTAAAGGAGACGTCTAAGGAGGTCAAACAAACAAAAAAGGACCCACGAGTACAGTTAAGAAATTTTAGAGAAAATATTCTCGATGAAATTATTTAAGGTGTAGGGAAAGCAGGAGTGTCATTACAGCTAGGCATTAGATGGATGGGGAGAGAATTGTTTCATTATAAAAGCATTTTAGAAAGGATGTCTTTGAGAAAGTGATTTTAGATAAGCATTGAACCTGAGTTGTTTTTTTTCTCTTTAATAAAACGGGTAAGAGGGCAGAATTTATAAGATAATAATGATAGCCGGAAAATTCTGGAGGTTGGATTTATTGTGCCTTGGAACACAGTTATTTTACATAGATAGCTATGGAGTAGAGAGACTGCTGACCTGACAATCCGGAGACCTGAATTCTAGTTTAACCGCCACTCGCTATTTATGGTTCTTAAATTAGGGCCTCTTTCCATTTACTTTTTTTTTTTTTTTTTAAGAAATGGAGTGGCTCTGTTACCCAGACTGGAATGCAGTGAGTGGTGTGACCATAGCTCATTGCAGCCTCAAACTCTTAGGCTCAAGCAGTCCTCTACCTCAGCCTCCCAAAATACTGGGATTATAGGTATGAGCTCCCATACCTAGCCTGAATCTGACTTTAGTTGCACAAAAATACATTAACTCCAAAGTACCAATTTAATTCTTAAATTATCAAAATTAACTATATTACATTAATGAATATATTCTCTACAGAAAAAAATTATTGTTTTACTTGACTTTAACCAATGCACTTATCTTCCTTCTAGCTTTATTTTTTCTTTGGACAGTCTCAGTATGTCGCCCTTCATGGAGTGCTGTGACGTCACAGCTCACAGCAACCTCAAACTCTTGGGCTTAAGTGATTCTCTTGCCTCAGTCTCCCAAGAAGCTGAGACTACAGGCCAGCCACCACAACACCTGGCTATTTTGTTGTTGTTGTTGCAGTTGTTATTGTTGTTTTAGCTTCCCCTGGCTGGGTTAGAACCCCTCTGCCCCAGTATATGTGGCTGGTGTCCTAGCTGCTGAGCTACAAGCACCAAGCCCTTCTAGCTTTATTTGAAGGAAAATGAGGGAGTTAAAGTAATCTTTAGGAGCCCTTCTTAATCATGAATAAAATAAGGGTTAAATTCTGGGATTTTTTTTTTTTTTTTTTTTTTTTTTTTAGAGACAGAGTCGACTTTATCTCACTCGATAGAGTGCTTTGGCATCACAGCTCACAGCAACCTCCAACTCCTGGGCTTAGGTGATTCTCTTGCTTCAGCCTCCCACATAGCTGGGACTACAGGCGCCCACCACAACGCCTGGCTATTTTTTTGTTGCAGTTTGGCCGGGGCGGGTTCAAACCGGACACCCTCAGTATATGGGGCCGGCACCGTGCCCACTGAGCCACAGGCGCTTCCCAAATTCTGGGTTTTTTAAATTATAAAATTCTTTTATTCTAAATCCTGGTTAACCAGTTTAATGATATCTGCATTTTTAAAAAAAGCTCTATTGAGTTCATGAATTATCCCATAATATAATTGAAGACTTTGAACATTCCTTTAATACAACCATAGTCCTCTTATATAAAAAGCACTTCTGCTTTTTTAAGGAGATGCAGAGAAACTATTATTAAATCTCATTTAATAAATCAATTAACTGGTGCCCAAGGAATTTATATAGACTTGCCTGTTTCATTTAATTGAATCCCATGTCTAGTTCTAGTGTTAAATTCTTCAGATTAGAATGGTGGTTGGCAATCTACAGTTTGTGGATCAAATCTGTCTTGCTGAAAGTTGTTGTAAGATTTTAATTGGAACATAACCATGCTTATTTGCTTATGGCTATTCATATATTGTTTATGAGTAATTTTGATAGGGACTGTATAGCCCACAAAGACTGAAGTATTTACTGACTACTCTTTAAAGAAAATATTTATGGGCCCTTGAACTAGAACTCTAAATGTTTATGCACTAAATCTTTTGTAGGAGGATGTAGGTTAACTTCAGTTTAAATTCTTAATCTTGTTGTTTTCATTGTTATTAAGATAAATCTAGGATCTATACATGCTTCTGGATCCTAGGTGTGTAATGGTAGAAGAGGGTTTTTATGCCACCTTAACCTAGTATAAAGTTTTATGATTTCAATAACTCTGGCCTTTAGAAGTTTAGGGAAGGAGAGAAGTTTAATATTTATCTACAGTGAATACCAGATAGAAAGTTAGAACTCACATACTTGGAAGATATAATGAAACTGGGGGTATATTCTGAATTATGCTTGGGCTTTTTTTTTTTTTAAATAAAACTTAAAAAATAAGTCTATGCATGGTTGACTAACTCCTGTAATCCTAGCAATCTGGGAGGCAGAGGTGGGCAGATTGCTTGAGCTCAGGAGTTCCAGCCTGAGCAAGAATCGGACCCTGTCTCTAAAAATAGCTGGACGTTGTCTAGGGTGCTTGTAGTCTCAGGTATTTGGGAGGCTGAGGCAAGGGGATCACTTGAGTCCAAGAGTTGGAAGTTGGTATGAGCTATGATGCCATAGTACTTTACTGGGGTCTAAACAAAAACTTAAAAAAAGATTAAAGTATACAAAATTAAGCTCAGCGCCTATAGCTCAAGCGGCTAAGGCGCCAGCCACATACACCAGAGCTGGCAGGTTTGAATCCAGCCCGGGCGTGCAACCAAAGAATAGCCAGGTGTTGTGGCAGGCACCTGTATTCCTAGCTACTTGGGAGGCTGAGGCAAGAGAATTGCTTAAGCCCAGGAGTTGGAGGTTGCTGTGAGCTGCGATGCTAAGGCACTCTACCGAGGGAGATAAAGTGTGACTGTATCTCTTAAAAAAAAAAAAAAAAATATATATATATATATTTATGTATGTATATAAATATATATTATATATATTTATGTATGTATATAAATATATATTATATATATTTATGTATGTATATAAATATATATATTTATGTATGTATTTTTAAGAGATATATAATTAACAAATAAAATGAATTCATTTATAAAACTTAAAAGATAATTATTTCTAGAAAAGAAGCATAATACAGCCATTTTAAAGCATTGTGTTAGTTACCTGCCTAACAAATTGGACCTGGGTATGTGACACAAAAGGAAAACTTGGAGGTGATAATTCTAAATATTTAAAGCGTTACATATAGTTCTGCTAGTCTTAAAACTATAGTGTGGTGCTAATTTTATGAAATAAAATGTTTTATGCATGTAATTTTTTTAATAAATGAGTTCTCTTTGCTGCCTAAGGAATGCTTCTCAATGGGCAAACATACAACCTTTATATCTTTTTCTGTTGCCTTGGTGGTTTTTTTTTTTTTTTTTTTTTTTGAGATAATCTCAGGCTGTGACGTCTCAGCTGACAGCAGCCTCCAACTCTTGGGCTCAAGCAATCTTCTTGCTGCAGTCACCCACCTGGACCTCTCAGAGTGCTGGGATTACAAGCATAAGCCACTGTGCCTGGCTGTCTTGGTAGATTTCTATATGTTGAATATACACATATTTTTGTGTCTGTTCACAAAGTAACACCTTACTCAATATAAGTAATACATGTGTATGTAAGTAAAATTACCAGAAATTGAAATTATCTATTGAAACGCCAAAACTTTAACAAAAAGATATTTAGGGAAGAAATAATAAGAAAAACATATATACAGTATAATGTCTCTTAATCTTAATTCCAGAGTCCAAAAGCCTCTGAAAGTATTTTTCTTAACTCACTTGGCAGCAAAACATGACCTCAACTGATGCAAAGATATTTATAGTCACTGTTTAGCCCATCTTATGTGAATACACCTACCTTTTTTTTTTTTTTTTTTTTCCGTGACTAGATGCTCAAGCTTCTACACCCTGGGTAGAGTGCTGTGGCATCACAGCTCACAGCAACCTCCAGCTCCTGGACTCAAGCGATTCTCCTGCCTCCGCCTTCCAAGTGGCTGGGACTACAGGCACCCGCCACAACGCCTGGCTATTTTTTTTTTTTTTTTTTTTCTTTTTTGGTTGCAGCTGTCATTGTTTGGTGGACCTGGGCTGGATTTGAACCTGCTAGCTCAAGTGTATGTGGCTGGCACCTTAGCTGCTTGAACCCCAGGCGCTGAGCCGAATACTCCTGTCTTTAGCTGCAGAAATACCAATTAGTTTCATTGATGGAGTGTTGCTCCAGAACAACGTGGGGGTTTGATGTAATAGATTTTATATTTACTACTGATATATTACATGAGTAGGCTACGAAAGTAGTAACCAGAAAGCAGAGTTATATAAAATTATTCCAGGGAGCTCTACTGCAGAGTTTTTGGATTATTTCTTTTTGAGACATTCTCACTTTATTGCTCAGATTAGAGTGCTGTGGCACCTTCCTAGCTCATAGCAACTTCAAACTCCAGGGCTCAAGCGATCCTCTTGTGTCAGTCTCCCAAATAGCTGGGACTACAGGCACCCACTACAATGCCTGACTCATTTTTTTTTCCTGTTTTTAGTGAAGACAGGGTCTCATTCTTGCTCAGGCTGGTCTCCAACTTCTGAGCTCAAGCAATCTATCTGTCTTGGCCTCCCAGAGTATTTAGGATTATAGGCATGAGTCATATGTTCAGCCCCTATAGTACAGTGGTTACAGCGCCAGCCACATGTACCAAGGGTGTCAGGTTCAAACCTGGCCTGGGCCAGCTAAGCAACTGCAACAAAAAAACAGCCGGGCGTTGTGGCGCGCGCCTATATTTCCAGCTACTTGGGAAGCTGAGGCAAGAGAATCACTAGAGCCCAAGAGTTTGAGGTTGCTGTGAGCTGTGACACCATAGCACTCTACTGAGGGCAACATGATGAGACTCAGTCTCAAAAAAAAAAAAGAACCTAGCTCAACATCTGGCAGGAGTGAGAAGCAGTTATCTGCCCAAGAAAGCCCTCAAATGGGGCTCTAAGACGTCACAAATATAGCTAAATTCTAGGTATTTTATGAGGTATGTTATGAATTAGAAGTGGGAATCGTGAAGAGGAGCCAGTATGTCAGACTATAGTACGGTTTAAGGTGAGTCCCTGAATTCTAACCAGGATGTAAAAGCCATGAGCAATCAGAGAAGGGGAAAAGGATTCTAAAGGAAGCAGGGTGTAATGGCTAAAAGAGTAAGCAGTAGGTGACCAATTACATGAGCAACAGATACAAGTGTAGAGCTATTTTGAAAATTGAGCAAGACTTGCTGGCCTCTCCTATAAACCCTCCTGTTCTGGGGAATAATGCCATCTCATATACTTTGCTCTTACACTAAGTAGACCCATATTGCTCTGCTATTTATTTATTTATTTATCTTAATTTGTGTGTGTGTGTGTGTGTGTGTGTATGTGTGTGTGTGTGTGGGTTTTGGCCGGAGCTGGGCTTGAACCCACCACCTCCAGCATATGGGACTGGCACCCTACCCCTTTGAGCCACAGGTGCCACCCCTGCTCTGCTTTTTAAAATATCTGTGTTAAATAGTATTTCAGTCTGTTCGATCACTGTTAACTGCCTGCCCTGAATTCTTCCTGCTCTCACTGCGTTTGTTCCTCTACTGTTAATGTGGTTCTTGAGCTGGAACTCAGATAACTGGATAACTAGTCGTGACTAAACTAAGAAGAAACAGGCTTCTTAAAATCCATGAGTTCTGGCTTGGCACTTGTAGCTCAAGTGGCTAAGGCGCCAGCCACATACACCAGAGCTGGTGGGTTCGATCCAGCTGGGGCTTGCCAAATAACAATGACAGCTACAACCAAAAAATGGCTGGCCATTGTGACGGGCGTCTATAGTTCTAGCTACTTGGGAGGTTGAGTCAAGAGAATTGCTTGAGCCCAGGAGTTGGAGGTTGCTATGAGCTGTGATACCACTGCACTGTACCCAGGGCGATAGCTTGAGGCTCTGTCTCAAAAAAAAAAAAAAAACTAGACAAAAATGGATGTAACCTTCCTTGTTCTGCTTGAATAGCAATTTAGCCTGGGTCACATACCTTAGCTCATTATCTTCATCTGTAAAATGAGATGAATAATACCAAATTTCAGTGTTGTGAGGATTAAATGATAGTGAATGAAAAAGTTTTAGTAAGTAGTTCTTCAAAAACATTCCTTTCCATATTGGTTTATTAGAGTTGGTTCCTACTGCACAGCCTTCCCACCAGAATGCTTCCTTTTATACTTAAGGGATTTTCTCTTTTACAGTCTGGAAGGAGAACTGCCCCAAAGTAGTTACACTCCAATTGGGGTTCCCGTTGGCAGTCTCTTCATTAAATCCAGCTTACTGCCGTTTTTCTCTTCCTAAGAGTAAAGAGTGTTTTAGAAAAACAAAAGAGTAAATCCCAAGTAAATTCCCTCCCATCTTTGGCCTTTTCTCACTTCAACTTCTTATAAACTCCTTGTCCTGGACGGGTGGTACCTGTGGCTCAGAGGAGTAGTGTGCTGGCCCCATATACCAGAGGTGGCAGGTTCAAACCTGGCCCTGGCTAAAAATTGCAAAAAAAAAAAAAAAAAAAATTCTTGTCCTAGAAACTCGTGTTTGTTTTTCCAGCCTATCTTTTATACCCCATATGATGTGTGTTCCCCATCAGTTTTTGGACCTGTGCATATTTGCTATTCTTACTGCTTTGTATCACACAGTGGTAGGAAGCAACCTTCTTTCTATTCCTGACAAGTTTGCAGGAAATATTCTTGGAATCTTGAGTATTTTCATTCTATATTAAAATAAGATATTAGTGCTGTGCCTGAGCATGTTATCAATTAGGCTTTTGTGGAATGACTTACAAGACCTGATTTATTTGAGTATATGAATTTATTTGATTATGTAGGACTTTATAGTCAGAATTGTAAAAATAAAATTTTAGAATGTCATGGTGCAGAGCGGCACCTGTGGCTCAGTGGGCAGGGTGCTGGCCCTGTATACCCAGGGTGGCGGGTTTAAATCCCACCCCAGCCAAACTGCAACAAAATATAGCCAGGTGTTGTGACTGGCACCTGTAGTCCCAGCTACTCCGGAGGCTGAGGCAAGAGAATCACCTAAGCCCAGAAGTTGGAGGTTGCTGTGAGCTGTGATGCCAGGCACTCTACCAAGGGTGACATAGTGAGACTCTGTCTCAAAAAATATATATATTGGTGCAACTGGCCATTTTTACTTTGGGAAGCATGTGTATGTGAAATATACTTAAAAGTGTGAATAGGCTACGTGTGGTGATTCACATCTGTAATCCCAGAACTTTGTGACACTGAGACAGGCGGATTGCTTGAGGCCACCCCTGTCAATAGTAAGACCTGTCTCTACCTACAAAAAATAAAAAAGTTATCTGGGCATGGTGGTGCACGCCTCTAGTCCCGCTACTTGGGAGGCTGAAGCAGGAAGATTTCTTAGGCCCAGGAGTTTGGGATTGTAATAAGCTATGATGATACCAATGGACTTTAGCCTGGGTAACAGTGCAAGACCCTGTTTAAAAAAAAAAAAAAAAAATGTTCAAATAGGCTAACCCCAATGGTTTATGCCTATAATTCTGTCACTTTGGAAGGCTGAGGTAAGAGGATTGCTTGAGGTCAAGAGTTCATGTCCAGCCTGAGCAACAAGCAAGATACCATCTCTACAAAAAAAAAAAAAAAGAAAAGAAAAATTAGTTGGGCATCCTGCTGTGTCCCTGTAGTCATAGCAGTTCCAGAGGCTGAGGTGGGAGGATTGCTTGAGGAATTGGAGGCTACAGTGAACCCTTATTGTGCCACTGGATGACAGAGCAAGACCCTGTCTCAGAAAAAAAAAAAAAAAAAAAAACGGTTTTTATGTGAATTGCTAAATCTTGAATATGCTAAGTTAATTAAAACTGTCTTTCTTTATTCATATTTTAGGGGTAGCTAAGAGAAGATTCTGTTTATATTTAGAATTCTGAATGTTAGATAATTGGATCTAAATTATTAATCAGAAATGGCCTCTCTTAAGTAGAAGTATTACATTAACTTCGTGCATATCCTTCGCATAAAAAATCCTATTATGGGCTCCCGGCACAGTGGTTCGGCTCGAGTCACATACACTGAGGGTGGTGGGTTCGAACCTGGCTAGGGTTAGCTAACAAAACCAGTGACAACTGTAACAAAAAATAGCTGGGCTCTGTGGCAGGTACCTATAGTCCCAGCTACTTGGGAGGCTAAGGCAAGAGAATCTCTTAAGCCCAAGAGTTAGAGGTTGCTGTGAGCTGTGACATCACGGCACTCTACCAGGGACGACATAGTGAGACTCAGTCTCAACAAGAACAAAAAAAATTCTATTATAGTATGAACAAAAGGGAATTTTAAAGTTTTTGGTCTATAGTAGTTTTTAATGATTAGTGTTGTTAAAGATTATATTCCATAGAATGCCAATTTCATGAACTTCCTTGGCAGGGATATAAAGGAAAAGGTAGGGGTAGGGGAAAGGTCTATACTTAACGCATGTTGAGAAACATTAAATGCATGTTGAAAAACACCCTTTTGGCAGTACACATTACCATATTACATGCATGGAGAAACACTGGTAAAGAAAACTGACAACTTAGCATTTCCCCACAGTCTTCTGATTTAGATTCTTTCTGCCCACCTCCTTCAGGATTCTTGTTCTCATTCTTGGGCACTATTGTTCTACATAGCACTCTTTGGAAAACACTGCTTTGTTTATAGGTCTCTCTCTCTCCCTCTTAACATGCAAAACTATCACACAAGAGCCTAGTATTCTTTGACTTTGTCTGACTTTAACCATTTCTCTAGTGTTGGGCTTGTAAGTTATTTATAATTTTCACTTTTACAGTGCTGAAATTAATACTTTGTTATATTTTTCTTTCTCTTTCCTTAAGAATTTTCAAAAACTGGATGTTTTTGTCAGGTGGTTTTAATATCTTTGTGACATCTGATACATTTTTGTTTTCTAAAAAGAGTTTGACCACTGCCAACTATTCATATAAAACCACCAGCTTTTCTAAAAGTCTCAGTATTCCCTGTAAAAGTTTTTGCATTTATCATACTAGATTTAAAATACATGTAATTTTCAGCCATTCTGCTAAATCAAATTGTTTCCTATTGTGTGTAAATCATTGTGTAATAAACATTTTACAGTATTAACTAGTGATAAGCAGTTTATATAAATACAGGATTGTTATAGACAATTAGACTAAGTTTATGCTAGTTAATACTACAGGTTTGAATTTCATTGAGTTGGGTGTCAAAGAGATTTTCTTGCTGTTTTCTGAGGCAAGTGTTTTTATTTTAGCCAAATTTTAAAATAGTGAGGTTATGGTGGAAATAAAGAAGCAAGATATTTATACCCTAAGATGGAATCACAATACAGACAAGATTTGAAAATCACCAAGCTACAGCTGTGTTAGGGAACTCTAAAATTATATTTAATTTTTTTTTTTTTTTTTTTTTGAGACAGAGTCTCACTTTATTGCCCTCAGAGTGCTGTGATGCCACCAGCATCCTTCAATTCCTGGGCTTAGGCAATTCTCTTGCCTCAGCCTTCCAACTAGCTGGGAATACAGGCGCCCATCACAACGCCCGGCTACTTTTTGTCGCAGTTTGACTGGGGTCAGGTTTGAACCGCCACCCTCAGTATGTGGGGCCGGCGCCCTATCCACTGAGTCACAGGCGCCGCCCAGGAAACTCTAAAATTATAAATGATTTTGCTTCAGTATCTATTTTACCCTGAATCCAGTGAAGTATAATGGTTAAATGTATCAGCACATCAACTTTTATTATTTACTTACTTAATTTTAGCCAGCCAATTTTAGGATCCTGCCTAGAGATGTAACAAAAGGACCTCACTTCTCTCTCTTCCTTCCCGGGCACCCCTCCTTAGGCAACAACTCAAGCATGACCTAATGTTGTGTGTAACTTATGAGTTCTTATTTTGTAATCTATAATTTTGAAAAGCCTGAATCACAAATGAGAATCTGAGGTCAGGGTAGAGTGATCCAGCTTCTTTCTAGATTAAAGCTAATTACTGTATTTTTGGGAAAGGTTTAGATTTTTTTTTTTTTTTTTTAGAGATAGAGTCTCACTTTGTTGCCCTTGGTAAGAGTGCTGTAGCATCACAGCTCACAGCAACCTCCAGCTCTTGGGCTTAGGCGATTCTCTTGTCTCTGCCTCCCGAGTAGCTGGGACTACAGGCACTCGCCACAATGCCCAGCTATTGTTGTTGTTGTTGTTTTTGTTGCAGTTTGGCCAGGGCTGGGTTTGAACCTATCACCCTTGGTATATGGGGCCAGTGCCCTACTCACTGAGCCACAGGCGCCGCCCGGGAAAAGTTTAGATTTTTAAGACTAACTTCGTTTCCTTAAGTATGGGAGTTTTTGAAAGTTGGGTGTTTTTTGTTTATCCTTTTTAAGAGTCGGGGAGGGAGTGGCTTACTATGTTGCCCAGGCTAGCCTTCAACTCCTCTCTGGCTGGCACTGGAAGCATGTGTTTCCTCACTTGGCTTACTTTATGCTTTTAAACAAAACTAAGAAACTAAAGACTGTATGCTGAGTTGAGGCTATTATGGTGTCTTAGAGAAGTGAGAATAAAGAAAGTAATTGAAATTTAAATGTAAGACATATGTCAAAGCTGAGTATGGTGGTTTATGCCTGTAATCCTAGCACTCTAGGAGACCAGTGCCAGAAGATGACTGGAGGTCAGGAGTTACACAACATCCTGAGCAAAATGAGATCAATCTCTGATAAAAAGAAAAGTTACCCCAGTGTGGTGGTGTGTACCTGTGGTCTTAGCTACTTGGGAGGCTAAAGAAGGAAGATCACCGAACTGAGGAGTCTGAGGTTACTGTGAGCTGGGCTGAGGCCCTGGCACTCTAGCCTAGGCAATAGAGCAAGACTTTGTCTCAAAAAATTAAAAATAAATAAATAAAATAAAGGCTCAGTGTCTGTTGCTCACTGCTTAGGGCACCAGCCACATACAGTAGGGCTGATAGGTTCGAACCCAGCCTAGGCATGCTAAACAAGGAACAACAAGAACAAAAATAGCCGGGCATTGTGATGGGAGCCTGTAATCCCAGCTATTTGAGAGGCTAAGGCAAGAGAATGGCTTGAGGCCAAGAGTTGGAGGTTGCTGTGAGCTATGATGCTACATCACTCTACAGAGACAAAGTGAGATTCTGTCTCAATAAATAAATAAATAAAATAAAGACATGTCTCAGAACTTCAGGTGCTTTATACATTCTGGAATTAGTTTCATTTACTGCTAATGACCTTTCATTTTGCAACTATTCTTTCGGTGCTCTAGAAGGAAAAAACTAACCAGTCCAATAAAACTGTTTTACATTTTGTCTAAAGTCCTCAATTACTTGTGATTTTTCTCTTTACCATCTTCAAAATGGTATAGTCATTTTAAAATAGAATGGCCAGAAAGATAAGGAATACTGTTGTCCTCAAACAGGTTTCAGCATATGTCTCCATCTCTACCAAAATAAATGTAGAAACTCGAGATAGAGAAAATTATGTTAGCACTTTGTATAAAGACTGACATGATCAGCAGCTTATATGTTTATTTATTTGAAATTGTTGAAGGTGTTTACACTATCTTGCCTACATAAATTTGAAGTTAATTCATGTTCAGATGAGTTAAAACTAATCTTGGTTGGTAAGGCAGTTGTGGTTTTTTTGAGGCAGAGTCTCAGTATGTCACCGTTGGTAGAGTGCTGTGGTGTCAGAGTTCACAGCAACCTCAAACTCTCGGGCTTAAGCGATTCTCTTGCCTCAGCCTCCCAAGTAGCTGGGACTACAGGTGCCCATCACAATGCCTGGCTATTTTTTGTTACAGTTGTTTAGCTGACCCGAGCTGGGTTCAAACCTGCCAGTATCAGTGTATGGCTGGCGCTGTAACCACTGTGCTATACTAGCACTGAGTCATTTCCCAAACTTCTTAAAATGAGAAACCTGGTGTTCTGTGTTGGAAAAATGGTATAATAATACTACAAATTAGATAATAATTTGTAGATAATAATTCGACAAATTATCTATAAATTCTAAGGTTTTTAAGAATGACTAGCTTCTAGGTTTTTCAGAGGCTTAATTAGATGAAAGATTGGCATCATATTGAGTTTAAGGCAAATGTATCTAGAGTCAGATTGCTTAAGTGTACAACCACATTCAGCATAACCTTGCTGAAGGTACTTAGCTTCTTTGTGCCTCATCAGTTTCTTCATCTGTCCATAACTATCTTATGGACAGTTTGCACATTGGTCAAGAAAATAAATGTAGAGCACTTAGAGTATTGCCTTATAGTAAATATTCAGTCAAAATGCTTGGCATTGCAGCCATTGTTGTTGTTTTTTAATTATTTTAGAGATAGACTTTTGTTCTGTTGCCCAGGCTGGAATGCAGTGGCACAGTTATAGTACACTGTAGCCTCAAATTCTGGGTTCAAATGATCCTCTTTACCTCAGTCTTCTGAGTAGCTAGGACTACAACCAGTTGCCACCATGCCTGGTTAATTTTTCTTTTCTTTTCTTTTTTTTTTTTGAGACAGTGTCTCACTCTGTCACCCTGCATAGTAGAGTGCTATGGCATCAGAGCTCACAAATTCTTAAGAACTCAACAAACTTCACAAGAAACCTCCAACTCTTGGGTTTGAGTAGTCTTCTTGCCTCAGCCTCATAAGTAGCTGGGACTACAGGCCTGTGCCACCATGTCCAGCTTGTGTTTCTGTTTTTAGTAGAGACTCTTCCTTAAGTTGGTCTTGAACTCCTGAGCTCAAGCAATCCACTGGCTTTTGGCCTCCCAGAGTGCTAGCATCACAGGTGTGAGGGACTGTGCCTGGCCATCTTTTGTTTTTAAGATAAGGGGTCTCACTATGTTGCCAAGAGGGTCTCAAATCCTGGCCTCAGGCAGTCTTCCTGCTTCTGCCTCCCAAAGTACTGGGATTGCAGACACAAGCTACTGTATCCAGCCTCACAGTTGTCTTCTGAAATCTGTTAAGTAGTAACTAACCCATACTGTGAAAAATATATCTAAATATATTGATGTATATGTTCACTTTATAAGCTCAACAGAAACATAAGAATAGAAAATAAAGCAAAAATAGAAAAATAAGCATTCCTCAGTCATACTGTAGGGTTGTTGTTATGATAAAACATACAGCAGGTAGCATTAACCGAATTTGTATACATCTTCCTAAAGTGAGGCTTCAGATAACAGATTATCACATTGACAGTATATGTGGAGCTCTTAAGTGCATTTTAGATTTGGGGGTTTAGATGTGAGATTAATAATCTAAATTGTCTCCTTCCTTTAGGAGTAATTTATATAAGGAATTACTGAGGGCTTTAGAGATAACTTTATGCCTTGCTTATGATCTCAAGCTTTTTACTAAATTATTTATTATCATATTGTGTTAGCTTTTGCTTCTTGATAGATCATTTTACACCATAATATTGTTGCTGCCTAAGGGGGAAAAATGTGTCTTCAGCAGTCTGGTGACCTCTAAAAGGGGTAATTTGACTGTTAAGGTATGAATTTTACTTGCCCTGGTAGTTGTAAGAAATTTTCTCTATGATACTGAGGTGTTTTTTTTTCCCCTCTGACAGTCATACATTTTAAGGTTTTTTACCTTCTGCATATTTAGTAGATTCCTTTCAGAAATTATTTCTCTAGCATTTATGTGGTGAATCCTTAATTGTGACTGTTTTTACCAACTTTGATAATTTAAGAAAGGAAAGGAGGGGTTTTTTTGTTTTAAGAGACAAGGTCACACTGCCACCCAGGCTGGAGTACACCCAGGCTGGGCACAATCATAGCTCACTATAATTTTTTTTTTTTTCTGTTGAGACAGAGTCTCACTTTGTCGCCCACACAGCAGCCTCTAACTCTTGGGCTCAAGTGATTCTCTTGCCTTAGCCTCCCAAGTGGCTGGGACTACAG
Organism: Loris lydekkerianus; assembly: GCA_963574355.1. Classification (NCBI taxonomy): domain Eukaryota; kingdom Metazoa; phylum Chordata; class Mammalia; order Primates; family Lorisidae; genus Loris; species Loris lydekkerianus. The sequence continues at coordinate 28,116 of CAUYPK010024898.1, forward strand.
GCACCTGCCACAACGCCCGGCTATTTTAAGAGACGAGGTCTCACTTTGGCTCAAACTGGTCTCGAAACTGAGCTCAGGCAGTCCCAACTGCTTCGTCCTCCCACAGTGCTAGGATTACAGGCCACTCCATATAATCTTGAGCTCTGTTACTTTAGCCTCCAGGGTAGGTAGGTCTACAGTTGTGCACTACTACACCTGGCTGATTTTTTTTTTATTTTTGTGTATCACAAGATACACTCTGTCACCCAGGCTGGAGTGCAGTAGCACAAGCATTACTCACTGCACCCTTGAACTCTTGGGCTTAAAACAATGCTTCTGACTCAGCCTCTGAATTGCTGGAACTATAGGCATGTGCTACTATCCCCAGCTTTTTTTTTTTTTTTAATTTTAAGTAGAGGCAGGGTCTTGCTATGTTGCCCAGTTGGTCCTGAACTCCTGGCCTCAAGCAGTCCTCTCACCTTGGCTTCCCAAAGTGCTAGGATTACACACCTTGATGAAAGGAGAGTTTTCTAAAAGCAGGAATCTATAACTCATGTTGTCGCTATAAAAATGAATTTTTTAGCATTGTTAGTATTTTTGTTCTTTAAAAGTGACATGTCTTTTATGCAGGAATTCATATAATTTAAAATAATTTTCTATTTTAAGTTGTACACAAACTTTATGGACACCCTATATGTATAAATAAATACTGTCAGTACCCTGTTGTGGATGGTTTGGGCAGATGGACAACATGACTGAGAGGGGACAACCCGGATATCTAAAGCAACACACAGACTTGAGAAATTACCTGTGCAAAAGCTGTCCTTTGGCTTCTGAGATTGATTATAGAATATTGTCCCATGCCAGAAGACACACGATAAAAGAGTAGGAGTTGAAAACTTAAATAGAAAATTTAAAAAAGGTAAATAAGAACCTATAGAGGCTGGAAGAGGTGGTTTGCAACTAAAATCCTAGCAGTCTGGAATGCCAACGCAAGAGTGAGACCCTGTCTTTACTAAGAATAGAAAAAATTAGCTGGGTTTGGTGGCAGGCATCTGTATTCCCAGCTACTTGGGAATCTGAGGCAGGAGGATTGCTTGAGCCCAGGAGTTTGAGATTGCTGTGAGCTATGACACTACTGCACCCTAAACAGGGCAGCAGAACAAGACTCTGTCTCAAAAAAAGAATAGAATAGAATAGCAATGTCAAATAAAATAATAGACATTGGCAAATAATGTAAGTGAACAAAGCAGATTAGATGGCAACTGTGGCCTGCTGGAGAGTCTTTGCTCATTTTAGATTAAGCCACTCATCACTATAAGGGAATATAGACCCAGGTTTTTACGTGCAGTCTTCTGTTCAAATGTTAGCAACTAACTTTTTTTCTTCAATACATCACATTCCAGATTTGGCCAGCAGGGAATTAGTTTGTGACTAATGTCTTTTAAAGAGACTCTTTTCAGTTACATAATAATTGATGATGATCTGATACTTAAAATAATTATATGCCAGCAAATTGTCTGGGAGAAGAAAAAAAAGAAAGAAAGAAAGAGAGAGAGAGAGAGAGAGAGAGAGAGAGGGAGGGAGGGAGGGAGGGAGGGACGGAGGGAGGGAGGGAGGAAGGGAGGAAGGAAGGAAGAGAGGAAGAGAGGAAGAGAAAAGATGGCGGCTGAGTAACAGCTTCCCTGCAACTGGGCACAGCGAGTCTGGGGAGACAAGACTCCAGACATCTCTGGCCAGTGGGATCTACCTATGATCATCCCTTTGAGGATACAGGGAGCCAGCAAGGGACTTCTGGACCCCAGGAGGAGGACAAAAACAGTGGAAAAC
>CAUYPK010024899.1:0-55653 GCA_963574355.1 Loris lydekkerianus
GAGCAGTTTTTTCACACAATGGCTTTCACTGAGCCCAGCTCAGTGGCTCATTTTGGGGCCCCAGACAATGCCCAAAGTTCTCCACACTTTTGCTCAAGCTCTCCCCAAGGCAGCTCAACTGAGTGCCAAGTCCAAGAACACCAAAGAAGTTCACAGGTAAGGCCTTTCCAGTTTGCAGTCTCACTGCTGCTTGTACTCACGGTTGCTGGCGTGATTAGGTCAATCGAACACACGCAGCCACTTGTCAGTTTTCCACTGTTTTTGTCCTCCTCCTGGGGTCCAGAAGTTCCTTGCTGGCTCCCTGTATCCTCAAAGGGATGGTCATAGGCAGATCCCACCGGCCAGAGATGTCTGGAGTCTTGTCTCCCCAGACTCGCTGTGCCCAGTTGCAGGGAAGCTGTTACTCAGCCACCATCTTTAATCCACTACTCACATTTGACTTTTAAATTGAGACTCCCAACTCTAATCCTTATGCTGATTCCTTGTACACGTATGATGGGGATCATGACCAGCTGTATTTATTTCACACAGTTTGCGTTGGCAAATATACCAGTGGAATTGTTAAATCCCAGTGTCAGACTTTTAGTTCATCCTCCCGTTAGGGGTTAACAGTTCCTACTGGAAGATTTCAGTAGCTTTGTAGAGGTAGAACTGAAATTTTGCCATATTAAGTACAAGATGTTAATATTAACTAAAAGAAAATAATCAGGACCTCTCCTCATATCAGTAAATCAAATATAATTGCTGGGAAAAGACTTTTTTTTATTTTAATAGTCAGAGTCTCACTTTGTTGCCCTCAGTAGAGTGCTGTGGCGTCACAGCTCACAGCAACCTCCACTCTTGGGCTTAGGCAATTCTCTTGCCTTAGCCTCCCAAGTAGCTGGGACTACAGGTGCCTGCCACAACACCCAGCAGTTTTTTTGTTGCAGTTTGGTGGGGGCTGGGTTTGAACCCACCACTCTCAGTATATGGGTCCAGCACCCTACTCACTGAGCCATAGACATGGCCCTGATAGACGTTTTGTTTAACACAAATAATTATGACACAATGCAAGGGTCAGCAAACTGTGCTCAAGGGCTAAAAATTGTTATCTACATATTTTTGAATGGCTAACAATTTAAGAATGATTTTGAGATTTGTCTTTTTTTTTTTTTTTTTTTGAGACAGAGTCTCACTATGTCTCCCTTGGTAGAGTACTGTGGCATCACAGCTCACAGCAACCTCAAACTCTTAGGCCAAAGCGATTCTCTTGCCTTAGTCTCCCATGTAGCTGGGACTATAGGCACCCACCACAACACCTGGCTATTTTTTTTATTACAGTTTATTACAGTTGTTATTGTTGTTTGGCAGGCCCCCGCCAGGTCTGAACCCACCAACCCCGGTATATGTGACTGGTGCCCTCGCCACTGAGCTATAGGTGCTGAGCCTGACATTTGTTAATGGCTAGGGGAAAAACAATCTTAAGATTTCATGGTGCCTGAAAATCATATGAAATTCAAAATTCACGTAAGCTATAGTGGTGTTATCCTTGTGGTGTCACCCCTCTACCTGCACAATTTCTCTCAGTCATCTACTCTTCAAAATTCTAGTGCAAGTTTTTTTTTTTTTTTTAATCTTTCTTTGGATTGTTACGTAGCTCAACTCATCAACCTAGAGTCCTCAATCTATTTTATGTATTGTTGTCAAGATGCTGGATTAGTGTTGTACCTCAAGGGAGATTTATCTCTCTATCTCAGATGCCCTGGATGGTTCTCCATTATAAAGTTCCAGTTTTTGAAACTAACATATGCCTGCCTTTTTCTTATACCAGACTGCTTTTCTTACTTCGCCATTAATTTCCTTGAAGTATCCCGCAGTCCCACCAATTATTTGCTGATCCCTAGGTTTTCCCCTCACTCCTCACTTTTTACATACTCTTTAGGTGGAATATTCCCCTTTCTCATATTTTGCCCTATGTGATTCCTTCTTATTTAACTTAGTGGATCTCTATCAAGAATGTCCCCTCTCTGTGCTCGCTTTGGCAGCAGATATACTAAAATTGGAACCATACAGAGAAGATTAGCATGACCCCTGTGCAAGGACGACAGGCAAGTTAGTAAAGTGTTCCATATTTTGCTGGGAGGCCAAGAGGGGTGAATTGTCTGAGGTCAGGAGTTCAAGACCAGCCTGATCAAGAGTGAGACCCCATCTCTACTAAAAATAGAAAAACTAGCCAGGGGTTGTGGCAGATGCGTGTAGTTTCCACTACTCGGGAGACTGAGGCAAGGGGATTACTTGAGCCCAAGAGTTTGAGGTTGTTGTGAGCTATGATGCCATGGTATCCCACCCAGTACACAGGTGAGACTCTGTCTCACACCAAAAAAAAAAAAAAAAAAAAAAGGAAAGAAAAAGAGAAAAAAGAATCTCCCTCTCCCCCTTCTCCAATCTACTTTCTTTTATGTACCCTGTTTAGCACCTTACCTAAATCTTTAAATCAGCGGTTCTCAACCTGTGAGTCACAACCCCTTTGTAACAATGAAAATACATTGCGGCGTTAGGAAGGTTGAGAACCACTGCTTTAAATGATCTCTACCTGATTGTATTACATATACATTTGACTTACCTCCTTTATTAGATATACATATGTGTCTTACCTCCTTGATTAGATCTTATTCAGTTTTTTTCAGGGCAGGGTCCAAGTCTGGTAATTCCATAGATGTCTTCCTGTGTCTAGCTCAGTTCCTAAACCATGTTGTAGGTACTAAGGAGATAAATGTTGAATGTATGGTAGTCTGCTCTGGAAATGCAGCATTGAAGTGAGGGGGGAAGCTAAGGAAAAGAGAGAAAGAGTGGCTTGGCACCTGTAGTGCAGTGGTTATGGCGCCAGCCACATACACCAAGGGTGGCGGGTTCAAACTCGGCCCTGACCAAACTGCAACAAAAAATAGCCAGGCGTTGTGGTGGGCGCCTGTATTCCCAACTATTTGGGAGACTGAGGCAAGACAATCACTTAAGCCCAAGAGTTTGAGGTTACTATGAGCTGTGAAGCCATGGCACTCTATCAAGGGCGACATAGTGAGACTCTGTCTCAACAAAAAAAGAAAAAGAAAAGAAAGAGGTAATGAAAGAGGTATTTTGAAGATAAAGGCAACAGCTTCTGTGATTGGATTTTGGTGATGAGAAGAAAGAAGACTTATAGATGACTGAGGTTGTGAGTCTGGGTGACAAGAGGTAGGTAGTGGAGATAAGGGAATCTGTATGGAACATTGAATTTTGAAGGGCTCTACAATGTGTTTTTCATTAGTCATGTGTTTATTGGGATGGTGTTATATTCAAATTAACATTCTGATTAATAGATAGGAATGTGTGATTGGAGTACAGAAGAAATAACAATGAATATGAAAGTGAAGTTTGGAACCATGGATAGATAAGAACAAAATGCTCAATGTAGCTAATATTCCTAGAGAAAGGTTTGTTTCACGACATGGTAACAGTGATATATGTGAATGCTGCGTACATATCAAATGTACATTGGAATACTTACTAAATCCATTGTTCTGTTTTAATCTTCATTAAAAGTAAATTAATGTTTGTAAATCAAAGTATATTTTGTGGGGGTTTTTTTTGTTGTTTTTTTCTTAATTTCAGATTAATATGAGGGTATAAATGTTTAGGTTACATTGTTTTTGTTTCTAAGGTAAAGTTCAAGTTATAGTTGAGCCCTTCACCCAGAGGGCATGCTGAACACTCTCCTCACATTGTACACGTTATGTGAAATCCCACCAGTCACCCTCCCTCTTGCCCTTTGATCACCTTCATCAGTTTACTTGTCCTCCCACTCACTAGACTATACTTGTGTTTTTCTTCCATGAGGAAATGTAGTTGTTTATATAACGGTTTCATATTAGTATTGAGTACATTAGATACTTGTCTTCCCATTCTTAAGATACTTTACTAAGAAGAATGTGTTTCAGCTCAACTCACGTAGACACAAAAGATATAAAGTCTCCATCTTTTTAATGGCTGAATAGTACTCAGTACTATACATATACTACAGTTTGTTCATCCATTCATGGGTTGTAGGCACTTTGGTTGCTTCCATGTCTTGGCTATTGTGAATTAACCTGCAATAAACATTCTAGTGCAAAAGAATTAAATTGACATTTTATCTCTTGAAGTATGGATTGGTGGTTAGAGATGGTCCTTTTGATTTAATTTTCATTGGAATTCAGTGAATGAGATGTCAACAGTCAGGATGCTCTAAGAAAAATATTCTAGAATCTTAACTTGTAACCTCTTACTTTGTTCAGAAACCATTGGTTCTGGCCTGATGGATTCTCAATTACTGGAGTTTGATCCTGGGGCCTAAATGGTATAAGCCAAATACATTTTCTGGATGTCGGAGCTCCTGTTGTTCTTCCAGCCTAGTTTCAGAAAACTGATTCTTAGGGAGCACTTCTTATGAAGATGGCAACATTGGTGTGTGCCCTCAGAGGTGGTGAGAAGAGATAGAATTCTTTACTTCCCTGGAATCTTTAATCAGTGGTAAAGATCTCTTACTATGGAATTTAGTACTCTACACAAGTTAGTTTAAACAAAATGGGAATTTATTGTTTCACAAAATTGAAAGCCTAGAAGTAAGTTTCTCTGCCAGTTCCAACAATAAGCCTGTAATGCCCATTCCTAAAGCATGATAGTGATGGGGCAGGTGCCCCATCTGATTAGTCAGGCCTAGGTCACATGCCCCCCAACCAGCATGGGAGCCAGGGATTCACATGATTTGAAAACAAGGAATGGGTGATTCCTCCAGGGAGAATGGGGGTGCTGTTAACAGTAATGGGAATTAGGTTAGGGAAAACAATGCGTTCTTTACAAAGGCAGTAAAGGCAGGCCAAGTTTAAATTCTGGTCTTAAGATTTACTACTTTTGTGTCCTTGGGAGAGTTACTTAACCTTGTAATAGAAGCTCTTAGGTAGTTAATCTTTCATAGCTGGTCTTTTAGGCATGTTTGCTTAGAGCAGAAAGAATAAAACTGCGTTCCTTAAAGGAACAGGGGAAAAGAAATTTGATAGCTAATCAGGGAAGGAAAGGTAATTTGAATTAATACATGTAACATTTTAAGTCAAGCAAAAGGAGTGTTAAATCAATTTAAAGTCAAATCATTTCTCATTTTGGGTAATAAAACTACTAAAAGAACTTCCATGAACAAGAATCTACTGTTAGGATCCTTTTTTTTTTTTTAATTAAATCATAGACGTGTGCATTAATGCAATTGTGGTACTGTTAGGATTCTATTAGGGTTTAGCAATAGTTAGGGTGCCATTTTTGTTGGAACTTGACATTGGAGTTTAAAGTAAAGATTCATGAAGTATTATTATAAAGGAAGTATATTTTATGTTGTCTTTATAATGTTTAAGATGGGAATAATATATATGAGAGCACATATTAGCTGTCTTTCTTAACATATTTAAGTAAAATATTCTCTGAAAATATTTCCTAGTTTAATGTTTACCAGAAAAACATACATCACTTCCTTAGGTTCCAAAGAGTCATTCTTTCTTCTTTTCTTTCCTTTTTTTTTTTTAAGACAGAGCCTCAAGCTGTCACCCAGGGTAGAGTGCAATGGTAGCTGGGACTACAGGTACCCGCCACAACACCCAGCTTTTTTTTTTTTTTTTTTTTGGTTTTTGGTTGCAGCCATCATTGTTTGGCGGGCCCAGGTTGTTTGGCAGAACCCGCCAGCTCAGGTGTGTGTAGTTGGTGCCTTAGCCGCTTGAGCCACAGGCACTGAGCCATCTTTCTTCTTTTCTAAACATCATGAAACACCACTTAGAGCTTTCAAGGCAATTGTAAGATTTGTTCTCCACATAGTGTCTGTCTTTCTGGATGTTTCTTGCTCTCAAAATTTCTCTAGCCTTTTATGGTCAATAGTTTTCATCAGTTTACTTGTCCTTTCCCGGCTGAGTCTGTCACCACTCCTCCTTGTCCAGTGCTCTCCTCTCCTCCATGTGCAGGCCCAGGAGGCAGCAGGCAGCAGTAGCCCTCAGCCTTCATGTGATGTAGTTATCCTGTGAGTGAAATTTTGAAACTTCTTTTAAAATATGCCTTTGTAGGCTCGTTGCCTGTTGCACAGTGGTTATGGCGCTGGTCACATGTACCAAGGCTGGTGGGTTCAAACCCGTCCTGGGCCTGTTAAACAACGACAACCGCAACAACAAAAATAGCTAGGTGTTGTGGCAGGTGCCGGTAGTCCCATCTACTTGGGAGGCTGGGGCAAGAGAATTGCTTAAGCCCGAGAGTTTGAGGTTGCTATAAGCTGTGATGCAACAGCACTCTACCGAGGGTAACAATGAGATTCTATCCCCCCACCCCCCAAAAAAAAGCCTTTGTAAATGCCTCATTAACTTACTAATTACTTTTATGGCTCTCTCTGATAAAGTATGAAGAGTTATTTCATACCTCTTTCTTTCTTCCTGGAAGTCTTGATATGATTAGAATGCAAAGTATTGAACAGGACTGGAGGAAAGAGGAATATTGTTCCCCCACCCAAAACTCAAAGATATTCTTAGGGTTAAAACTCCTTATCATTACTGTATACATTTTATTTTTGCTTTTTGTTTTTTATTTTGAGACTGTCTCACTGTGTCACCCTGGTTAGAGTGCCCTGGCATCACTGTAGCTCACAGCAACCTCAAACTCTTGGGCTCAAGCAATCCTCTTGCCTCAGCCTTCTGAGTACTTGGGACTACAGGTGCCCACCACACCTCCTGGCTAGTTTTTCTATTTTTAGTAGAGACAGGGTCTTGCTCTTGCTCAGGCTGGTCTCAAACTCCTGAGCTCGAGTAATCCACCTGCCTTGGCCTCCCAGAGTGCTAGGATTACAGGTATGAGTCACTGTGCCCAGCCACTGCTTATATTTGTTGAGGACTTCTATAATTCTTTGAGGCAGGCCAAAATTATGTATAATTATTATTTTTTTGGAGTTTATTTTTATAAAGAAATGTATGTCTGTTATGGAAAACAGAAAAGTGGAAATAAAGCAGGAAATGGCCTTAAAGAAAACCATTGTTAATATTTTGTTATTTCCCTTGGGTATTTTTATTTAACTTGTGAATATACTTTATACTTTTTACATTATAAATAATTCTTCATCAGTGAGGTTATATTAGAATATTTGAGCTGCAGGAAATGTTATTAAAAGAGAAAAAAGGGTGGCACCTGTGGCTCAGTGGGTAGGGCTTCGACCCAATATACTGAGGGTGGCAGGTTCAAACCTGGCCCCAGCCAAATTGCAACAAAAAAAGTAGCCGGGCGTTGTGGTGGGCACTTGTAGTCCCAGCTACTCGGGAGGCTGAGACAGGAGAATCACCTGAGCCCCGGAGTTGGAGGTTGCTATGAGCTGTGTGAGGTCACAGCACTCTACTGAGGGCAAGAGGGTGAGACTCTGTCTCTAAAAAAGGAAAAAAGAGAAAAAAAATGAGCTCTGGTTTCTTTAGAAAACTTTTATATGGGTAATCCAATTTATTATCACACTAATTTAGAGTTTGAAGAGTTGTTGTTTTTTTTAGTTTTGAAAAATGAGACATAATTGACATACCATAAAATTCAAAATTCACCCTTTAAAATACAGGAAGTCCTCAAATTACAAACGTTGGGCTTATGTACAACTCACACTTAGAAATGGAGGCTATTACAGCTAATAGGTAAATGTACCTTGTTCTAACTTAAAAATTCAACTTCAGAACGGGCCTATAGGACCTATCTGGTTTGTAACCCAGGGACTACCCGTGTGCAATCAGAGGTTTTTAGTATATTCACTAGGCTGTGCAACCATCATCACTAATTCTGGTACATTTCATTACTCCAAAAAAGAACCCCATATTCATCAGCAAGTTACTCTCTCTTCCCCTGTCCTCAGATCATTAATCTGCTTTGTCTCCATGGGTTTGCCTACACTGGACATTTCATATAGAGTCACACAATCTGTGTCTCAGTTCTTTCTCTGTGTGGCATCACAGCTCACAACAACCTCAAACTCTTGGGCTTAAGTGATTCTCTTGCCTCAGCCTCCCAAGTAGCTGGGACTATAGGCGCCTGCCACAAGGCCCGGCTTATCTTTTTATTATTAAGTTATAAGATACTAGATAGATCCCTATCAGATATATTTTATTTGCAGATATTTTCTCTCATTCTTTGAGCTATCTTTTCACTTTTTTTCATAGTGTACTTTAAAGCACAAAAATTTTAAAGTTTGATCAAATCCAGTTTATTTTTCATTGGTTACATGTGCTTTATGTGTTTATTTAAGAAACCATTGTCTAAGTTTGGTCACAAAGATTTACCACTGTGTTTTCTTCTAAGAACTTTAAAGTTTTAGCTCTTAGGTCTTCAGTCTAGTTTGAGAAATTTTGGTGTATGCTGTGAGAAAGGTATCCAACCTCATTTTTTGCACGTGGTCTCGGCACCATTTGTTGAAACAGCTATTCTTTCCTCTCATTGAATTGCCTTTGGCATTCTTGTTGAAAAATCAGTTGACCATATGTATATGGGTTTATTTCTGGATTCTCAGTTCTGTTCTGTTCTGTGTCTAATCTTATGTCAGTCTTTTTTTGTTGCTGTTGTTTATTTTTGAAACAGTCTCATTGTGTTACCCTTGGTAAAGTGCCATGGTGTCACAGCTCACAGCAACCTCCAGCTCTTGGGCTTAAATGATTCTCTTGCCTCAGCTTCTCAAATAGCTAGGACTACAAGTGCCCAGCACAACGCCCAGCTTTTTTTTGGTTGTAGTTGTCATTATTGTTTGGCAGGCCCAGGCCGGGTTTGAACCCGGCAGCCTTGGTGTATGTGGCTGTTGCCCTACCCGCTGAGCTATGGGTGCTGCCCACCACTCAGTCTTGATTACTATAGGTTTGTAGTAAGTTTTGAGATCTAAAGTTGTAAGTGTTTTAAATTATTGGTTGAGTATTGATCTAGCTAGAGTACAGTGGCTATTCATAGGTGTGATCAAAATGTAGTACAACTTCAAATTCTTGTGCTCAAGTGATCTTCTCACCTAAAGCTTTCTGAGTAGCTGAGACTACAGGTGCTGTGCCACTGCACCCATCTTGAATGTTTTTATTCTTACCATGCTAGTTGGGGTAAAAATGTAAAAAATTGTGTTTTGTTTTTTTTTTAAGGAAAGTTGTACTTTTAAAGAATTATGTATTTTCTTCATTGGCTCTTCTCATTGTCAATGTAGCTAGTATCAGAGTACTTATTTATAAGGTCTGGAGCAAATTTTACTTTTACTATTGAGGGAGCCAAAGCCTGGAGGTATAGCCATAATCTACCAGCAGATATTAGATATCAAATAAATATTTGTTGACTGAAATGTTCTTCAATGTTAGTAGTTTTGCAGACAACTGTTTGCTTCCATATCTGATTTATAGGACAGAGTCTTTGTGGCCAATCTACTAGTTATGTAGCTTACATCACAAAGTGGGGTTTTTTTTTTTTTTTTTTGATGGACATGGTATCTAAGAATTTGTTGAAGCAAAACCTTGTGATTTCCTAAGTAAATGTGAATATAACTGGTATAGGTATAACCAGGCACAGTGGCCCAGCACTTTGGGAGGCTGAGGTGGGAGGATTGCTTGAGGCTTGGAGTTCAAGACCAGTCTGCGTAACACAGCATGACCCTATCTCTACAAAAAATAAGAAGAGTTATCTGGGTGTGTTAATGCCTGCCTGTAGTCCCAGCTACTCAAAAGGCCAAGGCAGGAGAATCACTTGAGCCTAGTTACCGCATATACTCGAGTATAAGCCCACCCGAGTATAAGCCGACCCCCTTAATTGCACCCTAAAAACTGGGAAAACTTAGTGACTCGAGTATAAGCTGAGGTGGAAAATGCAGAAGCCACTGGTAAATTTCAAAAATAAAAATATATACCCAAAACAGTTACAATAATTGAGGAATCAGTAGGTTAAATGCTTTTCAATATTTATTGCTAAAGAAAAACTGTAAACTAGCAACAACTTTAAAACTTTAAATAAAGTGCAGAAAACCGTCGCTTTTTCTGTTACGACTGGAGACTACGTGCATTTGATTAGGTGCCCGCACGGAATCAAATAACCTGCATGACCCGAGTATAAGCCGAGTTCGGGTTTTTCGGCACAAATTTTCGGCACAAAAACTCGGCTTATACTCGAGTATGTACAGTATTTTATGTTTTGGGGGGGTTTTGTTGTTGTTGTTGGCCGGGACGCGCTTTGAACCCACCACCTCCCGCATATGGGACCAGCGCCCTGCTCCTTTGAGCCGCAGGTGCCGCCTACCATATTTTATGTTTTTATATTGTCTGTTTCTCACAATAGAATGTAAGCTCCATGAAGGTAAGGATTTTTATTTGGTTTATTCCTGTGTCTGCAGTGCCTAGAAGAGTCTGGAACACAATAGATGCTTAAGAAATATTGGTTGAGTAAAATCATGTGGCTGTAGCTAACTTTGTGCTAACTGAAATATTAGGGATATGTTGATATTATGATTTTAGAGTGGGTATGTTAAATAACATTCGTCTGAATTGCCAGTGTTACCTGATTAGCAGTAGTGCTAAGTTGAGAATTTTCTCTTTTTAAAATTTAATTAAAGAAATAAAGGCAAACACACCCTGTTCCCAAGTATTCCGTTCCCTTCCCCCTTTGTCTTCTCCATAGGTAATCACTGTCACTACGTTCTTGTGTATATTTCCAGCGTTTCTTCATACTATACTATCCCTGCTCCTTCTTACACAAAAGTTAGCTTACTGTGTGCTCTGTTCTATATCTTCTTTTTTCCCTAAATGCATCCTGGAGATCTTTTCCTGAGAAGGATTTTGAGGTGCCCTCTTGAATCAGCAGGAAGAAGTGTCTTGTTTGGTCAGTGATGCCTCCCTTTGTGCCAGGCGAGCCATGCTTCCCACACGTTCCCCATTCTGGTGTCAAAGGAAGATAGCCCTGGGCTTCACATCCTAGCTTTTCCAAATCAGTAGTGACTAGTTCTGAGACCTTGTTCAAGTTATTTAACCTGTAGACCATCCGGATCTTCACTGATGAAATAATATTATTGGGGAAGATTAATGATAATATGAAGCCCCTGCCCCCAAATGGCCTTTCCTTGTTGTTGTTTTTATAAAAGTAGTCTTACTAAGAGGATCTCTTGAGCCCAAGAGCTTGAGGTTGGTGTGAACTATAATGCCATGGCACTTAGAGCATGGCATCAGAGTGCCAGAGTAAGACTCTGTCTCAAAAACAAAAACAAACAAAAAAAAAGTAGTCTTATACAATTTGGAGGTAGAGATTAAAAATTATAATGTTATAAAAATCACAGTGATAGATGTTTTTAGGTCGTGTTACTAGTTCTTCCTGATAAGTCTTTTTCCCAGAAATTCTTTCATGAATAGCTAGCATTCTTTTTGCATGTTGAGGCTCAGAGAGGCATGCTGCCGAGTACCAGGACTGTTAGCATCTGAACCATCTGTCTATTAAAGTCTAGGCCAGCAGTTCTCAACCTGTGGGTTGCAACCCCTTTGGGGGTTGAACGACCCTTTCATAGGGGTCACCTAAATACATCCTGCATATCAGATATTTACATTATGATTCATAACAGTAGCAAAATTACAGTTATGAAGTAGCAACAAAAAAATTCTGTGGTTGGTAGTCACCACAACATGAACTGTATTAAAGGGTTGTGGAGGGTGGCGCCTGTGGCTCCGTGAGTAGGGTGCCAGCCCCATATACCGAGGGTGGCAGGTTCCAACCTGGCCCCAGCCAAACTGCAACAAAAAATAGCTGGGCATTGTGACGGGCACCTGTAGTCCCAGGTACTTAGGAAGCTGAGGCAAGAGAATCGCCTAAGCCCAAGAGCTGGAGGTTGCTGTGAGCTGTGACACTACAGCACTCTACTAAGGGCGACAGAGTGAGACTCTTATCTCTAAAAAAAAAGGGGGGGGGGAGTTGTGGCATTAGGAAGGTTGAGAACCACTGGTCTAGTCCATGGATTGGTATGGTAGGTTGTCAGTTTGGTAGCTGCGGGGTAACTTTTAGCACATCTTATATCTATAAATTTGCTTCTGATTTAAATACCAGTTTTTCTATTAAATTATTCCCCAAATAGATACCAAGTCATTTGTCTTGGAAAATTGCTCATTAAAGACCCTGTCCCATATTTCTTAGACTCAAAGACTTCAGATGCACAAAGCAGAGTCTTTGGTTAAAAAAAAAACAAAAAAAAAACTAATTTATAAGACTCTACCCAGCCTAATGTTTCTTTGTCAGTTCTTTGTGAATCTGGGCAAATAACTAGAATGACTCATGGTTTTATAAACTTCATTTTTTTTAAATGGTGTTAATAGGTTGTATTCTGTATTGGGATTTGGAAGTAATTATAAATTGCTAATGAGATGTTCTCTCTTGATTGCTCTTCTCTTAAAAATAGAATAGTCCGTTTAGTAGACTCTTCTTCCGTGACCTCAAGTCCCCTTTGGAGGGAGCTATCCATGGTTTTGCTTTTCCCTGTTGTGACACCTAGTAGAGAGGATAGCTTTGCTGTAAATGTTGGCAAGTGATACCAACAGGCCTCTCTTCATTATTCAGGGAATTGCCCTTTTGTGAAACCTTACAGATTTGTTTTCTGAACTTTTATTCTAAAGTATAACATATATACAGAGAAGTGCACAAATCTTGAGTATATGACTCAATGGATTATCACAAATGGGACACACCCAGATTAGGAAGCAGAATGTTACCAGCCCCAGCAATCCCCTTTGTGTTCCTATCTGGTCACACCTTCCACCGACAAGGGAAACATTGTTTTGACTGATAACATTGTAAATTAATTTTGCCTGTGAACTTCATGTCAACAGAATCATACAATATGTACTTTTATTTCTTTTATAACATTATTTGTATTGTTGCATGTAGTTGTAAGCCTTTCCTTCTCATGGCTGAACAAACTGCAGTTTGTTTATCCATTCTAGTTTTGATGGACATTTGAGTGGTGTCTAGTTCTTAGCTTTTATAAATAGTGCTATTGTGAACGTTCTTGCACCCTTCTTTTGGTGACAATAATGTTTGCATCTCTGTTGGGTACACCTAAGAGGGGAATTTCTGGGTCAGAGGGTAGGCATATCTTCAGCATTAGTAGATACCACCAAAATGGTTCTATCAGTGTTATCTTCCCACTAGCAATATGTGCGAGTTCCATTTGTTCCCTGTTCTTGCCACACTTGGTGCTTTCTGTTTTGTTTTATTTTTTCAGTTTTACCATTCTAGTGGATATGTGGAACCATGTGTTTTTATAGACTTTTTTCCACATAATTTTCTTCAAAATGATGGAAAGTTGATATTAACTCCATCCACTTGCCCATACTTGTTGGGAGACCACATAGTAGAAAAGGCAGTGTGGAATTCAGCAGACCTTGGGTTCTCAAGCCAGAGTTTTCTTTTTTTGAAATGTCTTTTTTGAAGAAATGTTGTAGAATATAGAATATGTGTGAACCGCCTAGCCCAGTGCCTAGCATAGAGTACAAATTCAGTATATCCTAGCATTATTTGTGTGCGTGTTAGTATTTGGCAAGATACACATTATTATGTTTCTTCTCATCGTTTTAATATGGATCTGTCCCTTTTTACATAGTTTCCTTGATTTATAAAGTATTGCTAGCAATGAAAAAAATCTTTGGGTATAAACCAAAGAAATAAAGAAGTATGACTTGATATCTAAAATGTTCTTTTCGTCTGGGTGCAGTGGTTCACACCTATAATCCTAGCACTCTGGGAGGCCAAAGCAGGAGGATAGCTTGAGCTCAGAAATTGGAAACCAGCCTAAACAACAGCAAGGCATCATCTCTACTAAAAAAAAAAAAAAAAAAAAAAAACCAGAAAAATTAGCTGAATGTTGTGGCGGGTGCCGGTAGTCCCAGCTACTCTGGAGGCTGAGGCAGGAGGATTGCTTTGAACCCAGGAGTTTGCTGTGAGTGAGGCTGATGCCATAGCACTCTAGCCTGGGAACAGAGTGAGACTTTGCTTCTAAATAAATAAATTAAATGAATGAATAAAATTCTTTTTCTGGGTACCTTTTTGTGAGGAATAAAATTGTTGGACTCTTTTGAGTCACTAGTTAGGGAGAAGGCTTTATTTAGATAGTTTTGAGCTGGGCTTACATTTGAAGGAAGAAGTTTAAATTTGGATATGTTAATATAAACAAAGGTTTTAAAAAAAAAAAAAAAAAACAGAAGTGTATTTTGTTTTAAAAAAAAAAAAATGGATTAGGATTTGGTGATTCCGGAAACATTTTTCTCCTAAGCCTTCTTATCACAGGAGTTGTCTCTTAATTCCTCCTAAGGAGACATTGGTATTGTCTGTTCTTGGCAAGTTTTAATATAGGAAAGGATGCTTTAGTAGCATAAAGTCAATTAGGGAAATAAACTTTCTTATGATATCTTTGGAAGAAAGGAGCATAGTTTTTAAAGGAAGGTAGGCATTAAAAAATTATTAATAACGTTCCAAGTTGTGGTCTAAATAAAAATGATGTGCTTTGAAGCAAGAAAGAGACTTGTGGCTACAAACCCTAATGCTCCAGTTCTTGGTCTGGTCTCTGTGAGGAAGAACTCCCCCAGCACTTAAAGGCTCGTGACAGCAAGGGGGATTTGAGCAGTTTGGGGAATCCTTGTTATATCTTAGCTCAATTTTAAAACAGTATTTAAAGGTAAGTTTATTTGAACTTAGTGCAGTCCTGTGGCTGTTTTAGTATTGGACATAGTCCATGGGTGGTTCCTTAATGTATCGTCTGGAAAATGACTTGGCTTATGACAGCAGACTTCCTAGAGAATCTAAACCATAGCTAAATAATTACAGCTAATGATGGTAGCATTCCATACTGTGATATGTGAACAGTCTAAGTTGAACATGTGTCTGATTGTCATGACCCACTTCATACCATATTTCTTCGGTGCCTAGTCATGCATCTTTTCTACATTGTAATACCTCTAAGTGAGCATATGTCTTAAATTCAACAGAATGTCATAGTTTGACGGCATTTTTTTCTTTTGTAGTGGTACATAAAATAACATTATGTCTTAACGATAGATGCTATATTAGATTCAGTGAAATACAATAAAATGCAGACTGACAGTTTGAATTTGAAAACCCTAGACTAGATGATTCTGAGTGGTATTTTGTGGCTCCCTAGCAGTTTCCTTGGGGATGGACCTGGTTCACAAGCTGGGGTTTGAGTAGGAATTCAAGTATAGAAAGTGCTGTGCTCTTTCGAAAGGATTTTTTTAAACCTCAACTCACCAGCCCTTCATTTTATCATCATGATGTATTATACAGGGTCATCTTCTGATCTGTGCACTCTTCTGATGGTAGAAGAATGTATCTTGGGAAAACTCTGTTGCCTCCTCCATCCCCCCCCCCCAAATAAACTTTGCTAGTCTTACACACCCTGCCAGCTCCTCTCAGATACTCTGATACTTATGTGTACATTTGTTCATAGATATATATCTTCCCAATTTATTATCAACTATAAAAGGCATTATTTTAAATATTAGAGTCTAATTTAGTTTTAAGTTGTGTTTGATGTTTTACTTTGGAGCTTTTTCTGTTCAGTACACGTAGGTCTCTTATATTTTAGTGGCTGTAATAGTGTTCCTTTTGTGTGTGGGGGGGGGGGACAGAGTACATCATAGCAATCCTCTTGCCTCAGTCTCCTGAGTAGCTGGAAATACAAGTACCCACCATGACATCTCACTTATTTTTCTGTTTTTAATAGGGACAGGTTCCTACTTTTTTTTAGGCTGGACTCCAACTCTTGAGCTCAAGCAGTCCACCCATCTTGTCCTCCCAGAGTGCTAGGATTATAGGCATGAGCCACCATGCCGGCTGTAATAATGTTCTACCCTATGAATGGCTCAGGTATTATTTTCATTTTATTCATGGTCACACAGTCATTAGTTGGGTTACATTTAGGACATAGGTCTTCTGGTCCCCAGTTGGTGATTTTCTGTAGTAGCATTGGGTTTGTATATACAGATTCCATAGTCAACTATTGTAAATTAATCATTTGGTTCCATTTTCTTTACATAAAGCAAAACATAGAAATTAAATTCTCCTCTCTCTGTAGTGTCACTACAATGACTGTCAAGACAGTCACTATATTTTCTTTTCTCTCTGTACTCGTTTTGTACTTGACTAGCTAGGAGTGCTGCTCACATTTCTTTCCTTTCCCCCCATCCTGTAACGTGTACTCAGGTGAAAGAGTTTTATGCATCTCTGGACACACATTGTACAATAGTAGGTGCTTAATAAAAGTTTACAGTTCCCTCCTGCCACTCTCCAGCCCCATCTGTCTGTCCCCGAATGGCGGTTTGGGGAATACTGTCTGCTCTGACAGGACCCTTCTCTGTCTCTGCTCCCAGAAGCTGCTGTTTCTTCTCTTATCTCCAGACTCCTGGGTGAGCCCTTTGCTTTCCTCTCTGGCCTTACCCTGCTGTCTTCCCTGCCTTTCCAGTCTCCATCTTCCTGTCACTTTGTCCCTGCTATGACTCAGTCAAGCTAGTGCAGAGAAACCCAGACTGATTGGAGGCAATTTGGAATGTTACTCCCAGACAACATACCGGCACCTGCTTTCCTAGCCCTCCGGCAGCCCCTGGCTGTGGAATTCCAGCTCAACATTTGCTGCTTCCTCTGCTGGGGAGTGTGCATGCACGCATCCTGTTAGTGGGTAATTAACTGTATGTGTGGGAAACAGTGGCCTGGCCAAGGGCAACTGAAGGAGAGGTGCTTCGAAAATAAGAGCATTAGGCAAAATTAATTTAAATGGAAATTTGAAGGCTGAAAACTACCTACTTTTTAAATGGATTATTTTAAAAATTAAGCTTTTACTACTGGAAAATATTTCTCAAGGCTGTTCATGTGTATTTAGCTGAAACTACTGTGTCCTTGAAGAAATGCTTTTGTACTATTCTTGCTTTCACTCCCCTGTTTATTCCCCTTCACCTACCGTATATACTCGAGTATATACGGTATGTTACTGGAATTAACAGTCGCAGTGCTTTGTTCTTTTTTATTAAGTCATAACTGTGTACATTACTTCATTTATGGGGTACAATGTGCTGATTTTATATACAATCTGGAATGCTTATATCAAACTGGTTAACACAGCCTTCATCTCACTTAATTGTTGTGTTAAAACATTTATACTCCACTTTTTTTTTTTTTTTTTTTTTTGAGACAGTGTCACTGTGTCACCCTTGGTAGGGTGCCATGACATCACAGCTCACAGCAACCTCAAACTCTTAGGCTTAAGTAATTCTCTTGCCTCAGCCTCCCAAGTAACTGGGACTACAGGCACCTGCCACAATTCCCAGCTGTTTTTTTGTTGTAGTTGTCATTGTTGTTTAGCAGGCCCGGCCGGATTTGAACCCACCAGCCTTGGTGTAGGTGGCTGGCACCCTACCTACTGAGCTCCGGGTGCCTCCTATAGTCTACTCTTAATAAATTTGACATGTACCCTTGCAATATGCATAATAAGTGAGGTCCCATTGATTACTCTCCCTCCAACTGGCCATCCCCTCTCCCCTCCCCTTGCCCTCCTCTTCCCTAGTTCATTCTGGGATATAGTTGTGTTTTGTCATTCATATGAAAGTGTGGGTGATTTTGTATTGGCTTCATAATAGTATTGAGTATATTGGATACTTTTTCTTCCATTCTTGAGATACTTTACTAAGAAGAATATGTTCCAGCTCCATCCATGTAAACATAAAAGAGGTAAAATCTCCATCTTTTTATGGCTGCATAATATTCCATGGTATATATATACCACAATTTTTTAATCTATTCATGGGTTGATGGGCACTTGAGCTGCTTCCATGACTTGACAATTATGAATTGGGCTGCAGTAAACATTCTTGTGCAAATATCTTTGTTGTAAAATGATTTTTGGTTATCTGGATATATACCTAGTAGAGGAATTGCAGGATCGAATGGCAGGTCTACTTTTAGTTCCCTAAGTGTTCTCCAAACTTCTTTCCAAAAGGGACGTATTAGCTTGCATTCCCACTAGCAATGCAGAAGTGTTCCTTTCTCTCCACATCCACGCCAACATCTGTAGTTTTGGGATTTTGTTATGTGGGCTACTCCTACTGGAAGTAGATGATATCTCAAAGTGGTTTTGATTTGCATTTCTCTGATGATTAAAGATGATGAGCATTTTTTCATGTGTTTGTGGGCCATGTGCCTATCTTCTTTAGAGAAGCTTCTGTTCAAGTCTCTTGCCCACAATGAAATGGGATCACTTGTTCTTTTATTAATTAGTTTGAGTTCTCTGTGGATTGTAGTTATCAAACCTTTGTCAGAAACATAACCTGCAAATATCTTCTCCCATTCTGAGGGCTGTCTGCTTGCTTTACTTACTGTATTCTTGGCTGTGCAGAAGCTTTTTAGTTTGATCAGATCCCAGTAATGTATTTTTGTTGTTGCTTCAATTGCCAGAGGGTCCTCCTCATAAAATATTCTCTTAGGCCAATTTATTCAAGTGTTTCCCCTGCATTCTCTTCTAGTATTTTTATAGTTTCGTGTCTTAAGTTTAAATCTTTTATCCAGTGAGAATCAATTTTTGTTAATGGTGAAAGGTGTGGGTCCAGTTTCCATCTTCTTCGTGTCGCCAGTCAATTCACTCAGCACCATTTGTTAAACAATGAATATTTCCCCCAATTTATGTTTTTGATAGGCTTATCAAAGATCAAATGATGACAGGTAGCTGGGTTCATCTTTTGGTTCTCTATTCTGTTCCATACATCTGCCTCTCTGTTTTTGTGCCAGTAAACTATGCTGTTTTGATCACTATAGATTTATAGTGTAGCTTGAAGTCTGGTAGTGTGATTCCTCCTGCTTTGTTTTTATTTCTGAGCAATGTCTTGGCTATTTGAGGTTTTATCTGATTCCGTATAAAACGAAGTACTGTTTTTTCCAGATCTTTGAAGTATGATAGTGCTGCTTTAATGGGGATTGCATTAAATTTGTATATTGCTTTGGGTAGTATAGACATTTTACCAATGTTGATTCTTCCCAGCCATGAGCATGGTATGTTTTTCCATTTGTTAACATCTTCAGCTATTTCCTTTCTCAGAGTTTCATAGTTCTCTTTATAAAGATCTTTCATATCCTTTGTTAGGTAAATTCCCAAATATATCATCTTCTTTGGCACTACTGTAAAAGGAATAGAGTCCTTGACTATTTTTTCAGCTTGACTATTGTTGGTATGTATAAAAGTTACAGTATTGATTTTGTATCCTGAGATGCTACTGTATTCCTTGATCACTTCTAAGAGTTTTGTAGTTGAGTCCCTAGGGTTTTCCAGGTATAAGATCAGATCATCTGTGAAGAGTGAGAGTTTGATCTCCTTGACCCCATTTGGATACACTTGATTGCCTTCTCTTTCCTGATTGCAATGGCTAAGACTTCCATTACTATGTTGAATAGCAGTGGAGACAATGGGCATCCTTGTCTAGTTCCAGATCTGAGTGGAAATGTATTCGGTTTTATTCCATTCGAAATGATACTGGCTGTGGGTTTGCTCCTCTATCAGTTTAAGAAATGACCTGTTTAAGCCTATTTTCTTAAGTGTTCTGATCATGAAAAGATGCTGAATATTATCAAAAGCTTTTTCTGCATCAATTGAGAGAATCTTTTTTTTTTTTTTTGAGACAGTTTCACTTTTGTCACCCTCCATAAAGTGCCATAGCATCAACATAGCTCACAACAACCTCAAACTCTTGGGCTCAAGTGATCCTCTTGCCTCAGCCTTCTGTGTAGCTGGGACTACAGGTATCCAACACAAGGCTGGGCTGTTTTTAGAGACTGGGTCTCACACTTGCTCAGGCTGGTCTTAAACCTTTGAGCTCAGTCAATCCACCTGCTGGCCTCCCAGAGTGTTAGGATTACAGGTATGAGCCACTGGGCCCAGCACTAGTGCTCTGTTCTTTAGAAAGTGGGATCTCCAGTTTTCAGAAAGTTCTTTTCCAGAAAGGTGGCCATCTTACAGAGCAGCCCTTAAGACAGCATTGCCAGGAACACTCAGAATTAGTTCAGAAGTAGAACATGCTCTGGCAGTGGCTTCCGTTCGAACAAGGAATGTGTCTTCCTCGTAGAAAAACAAGATGAGACTTTCCAGCGAGCACAAAGTAAAATATTTTAGGTCATATTTCTATAGGGTCCATATTTCTCCATTGTTGTTCATCATAGGATTCATTCCTGTGTTCATTATGGGGGTTTATCTTTTGTTGTAAAGTAATAGTATCCACCTAGTCCTCATGGCAGTGCTGTAAGTACTATTTTTTGCCTCATTTAATCTTCATTCCATACCTGAAGGTGGGTTACCATTATTACCTCCATTTTATAACTAAACAAACTGAGGTTTTAAAGAAGCTATATGCTCAAGGTCATGCTGCTAGTAAGTAGTGGAGTTAGGATTTCTAACTACTACTCTCTATTGCTCTGTGATAACTGTCCTTAGAAAGTGATCCTGGGCATGCTATAGAGCAGTGGCAAGGAGTGCAGAGTGTGGTGCCAGCCTGGATTGAAGCCAGGGCTCCATTGCTCCCTGTGGAGTGGACTTAGGCAAATTGCTTCTCCTTTCTCTGTGCCTCTGTGTCTTCAAATGTAAAATAGATATAATAAAAGTACTGATTTCATTGAGTTATGGAATTAACATATGGACTTTCAGATATTGCTTGGCACATAGTAAGTACACATTAAATATAGCTATTATTATTGTACCTTGGTGGTTTTTATTTATTCTGTATTTGAGGTGGGAATGCTTTCAACTGTGAGCAATGGAAAACTTCAGCTCCAGTGGCTTGAATAGGGGTTTATTTTTCTCACCTACCAAGAAGTCTGCAGGTATAGAGAGTGTTAACCTTCATTCATTTGCTCAGCAGTGCCATCAGAGACCCAAAACCTTACCCTCTGTACACCACCACTTGTGGCACGTCTGCTTACTTCAGGGTCGCAGGACTAAGTGTCTCACTCTTGCTCAGGCTGGCCTCGAACCCATGAGCTCAGGCAATCCTGTACAGTCACTCTAGACATCACATTTGCCTTCAAGGTTCACCTCCTCCCCGCCAAATCAGGAAAAGCAGTAGCTGCCCCCAGATATACTAGCAGACTTGTGTTTTCATCTCTTTGGCTAGAACCAGGATACTTACTTCCTGGCTGTAGTAGAGGCTGGGAAAGGGCATTTAGGGCCAGCACAAGAGGCCCTATTGCTAAATTTCTGGGAAATTTGCAATCTAGTTGATAATTACCTTGAAGATAGCTTGAAATTTGCCATGGTAGGAGTATTTACACCACAGAAACCAGCAAATACTACACATCAGGTCCACCTTCCCAAGGGCCAGTTGTTAAACATTCCCCAGAATCCTGTTACTGGATATATTTAATTCTGTTTGCTGCCTGAAAGGTGACAAGGAGCAAAGGTATGAGAGTTAGGGACCCATGGTCATTGGGTTGGCCAGCCAGCAGCATTTGTGAAGATCAGTGAGCTGTTCAAGCTCTTTTAATACCAGCGATAGCTGGAGATCAAAGCTGTGCCTCTCAGTCCTTTTATTTGAGGGGTGGGAGCCTGAGGTTCCAAGGGAAAGTATTCTGCTCTAGACCCCAAAGCCAGGGAGTGATTTGACCCTCCTGCAACCCAGGTGTCCTTGACGGTACAGTGTTCATTCTCCAGAATTGAGGGTTTAAAACCACCTTTTTGCCACTTTCCCCTCCCCTCTTCCCAGTGCAGGCTCACTCTAGTATTGTTTTTTGTTTTATTTTATTTTTTTGAGAAAAGGTCTCACTCTGTGGCCTAGGCTAGAGTGCAGTGATGTCATCATTGCTCCCTGCAAGCTTGAACTCCTGGGCTCAAGCAATCCTTCTGCCTCAGCCTCTAGCAGCTGGGACTACAGGCATGTACTAGCACCTGGTTAATCCTTTCTTTTTCTCTTGTTTTCTCCTCCCCTCCCCTCACATTTCCTCCCCTCCCCTCTTCTCTTCTTTCTTGTAGAGACAGGGTCTTACTCTTGCTCAGGCTGGTCTTGAACTCCTGACCTCAAACAATCTCTCCCTGCCTCAGTCTTGCAGAGTAGCTAGGATTACAGGTGTGAGCTACCACACCCACTGTACTCTAGTATTCTTCTATCAGCTTCATAGTGCGATGAAGTTTGCCTGCCATCTTTCATTGGTTTCCCAGGAAGCCTACTGTAAGCTGCTGTATTTTTAGATTTTAGAGACTGGAGCATTTTTTTTTTTTTTTTAATTGGATAAGATTATTTTTAAAATTAGATAGGTTTTAATAATTTGATCTTTGCTATGCTACAGTACAAACAAGTGTTTTAGAAAATGAAGAATATACCTAATTTTGACCCCTATTTGTTTACAGCAAAGAATAAGCGTAGCTAAAAGATGAAATTTAGTCTTTCTTTTAAAAAAGACTAATTTTTTTCATATATAGTCATGTACTACATATAAGATGGTAGTCCCACAAAATTATAATGCCTTATTTATACTGTAGCCTCTTTTTTTTCTGAGACAGAGTCTCATCCAATCACCCTGGCTTGAGTGCCACGGTGTCATAACTCTCAGCAACCTTAACTCTTAGGTGCAAGAGATCCTCTTGCCTCAGTCTCCGAAGTAGCTGGAACTATAGGCGCCCACAACAATGCTTGGCTATTTTTTTAAGAGACAGGGTCTTGCTTTTGCTCAGTCTGATCTCAAACTCCCAAGCTTAGGCAGTCCACTTGCCTGGGCCTCCCAAAATGCTAGGATTACAGACATGAGCCACTGCATAGCTTCTATGTTTAGAAATGTTTAGATAACACAAATATTTACCATTATGTTACAGTTGCCTACAGCATTCAGTATAGTAACATGCTGTATAGGTTTGTAGCCTAGGAGCAGTAGGCTTTACGATATGGTTTAGGTGTGTAGTAGGCTGTACCATCTAGGTTTGTCACCTAAGCATGCATTTCTCAGCATGCATCCTCATTGTTAAGTGATACGTGACTGTATGTTTATCTAGCTCTCCCCATCGGAGGGTAAGCTCTTTGGGGACAGGCTCTGTAGGCTGGCTTGTTTTTAATTCCTACAGAGATGGACATATACACAATGGGGCATGTGGCAGGCACTTAGCAAATATTTGCTGTATGAATGACTGCTTAACTTAAACTGGCTTCACATCTTCAGATAACAGAAGATTAATCAGTAGCTGTTGTCTTGGTGCAGATTCTGAATTGGAAATGGCTGAATCTGTTGTTGTGACCTATAAACTCTGTTCCCTCAATTGCCTGATAAGATTATGGAAACAGGAGGCCCACTGATAAAAATTATGGCCTCACTAGTTTGAAGACATGGAGAGGAAAAAGAAGGTAAAGAGGGGGTTTGGTATCAAAACTGAATTTTGAAAAGGTGTTTCCAGAGACAGCCGTTGAGGTATCAATAGGGTTTATCCAGCCCTTGTTATTTTTTAGTTAATCCAGTCCAACGCCTGTTTTCTTCTCATATGTTCATGGTAAGAGAGTTGCATTTTATTGAAGTCCCTAAAATCATCGTTTTGAGGAAATCTTTACTAGGAAACAGACTCCTCACAGCTTTGTTAAAGATAAGGATGTTTATGTGATTTTTATTTTCTTCATTTAACTGAATACTGTTTGGTCTTAACCAATTCTGAACATGTGTTTCTCCACAGCCAAGTTACACCAGTGATGTGGGACCCCCTGGTCGAAGCTCTCTGGACAGCATTGAGATGGCCTACGCCCGGCAGGTGAGGGTGTGCCTAAGAAGGTCCTTGGTTAGCCTCTGGGGCAGTGTTTTTCAACCTTTTTTATCTCACAGCACACTTGAACCTACGGTTAAACTTCTGTGGCACACTAAATTATGTTGATCAAAAAAAGAGATTAAAAAAAGAATATATTTATTGTGCTTTTAACTTCTTTAAAAGTAATTTAATTAATGATCTTTAAAAATTTTTGTGGCACACCTAAGATCCTCTCACTGCACACCACTGGTCTGTGGCATACCACTTGAAAATCACTACTCTGGGGAGTAAAGGGAACAAAGACTTCATGTAACAGTCAAACCCTAAAAGCAAGTTGGGTTTTTATTTAGAGGACTGGTTAATATTTTACCATATTGGCCATTGGAGAATTCTATCAAATAGGGTAATAGAATGACTCAGATTTTATTTGGGGAAATTGAAATCTACTCTCTGTACTGACTAGGGCATCTGAGTTTGCATTTTTGGCAGTAGCCCCACAGAGAGTAAAGCCTTGAGTAACTGCACTGCTAAGCAAATGGAGTTCTTTATTAACTGAATTACCTGCCTGGCTGATGGTATTAATCAGAAATCCTTCCTCGTTGAGAGAAATTTTTAAATGCTTTTCTGCCTTGGTAAGCATGTTGTATTTAGCACTGCTTAATATCATTGCTGTCTCGGAAGAGCTCTTGCGTTCTGGGGGCTTGGTTATAGATCATGGCCATGCATTAATGAGGGTATGGACTGAGATGCTTTATGGTCAGCACAAGAGCCCTATTGGACTGAAACTGCCTGAGGACTGTACATACCAGGAATTGACTTTTGGAATAAAGCAGTGCCGCTGACTGTGTGTTTTATTGTAATTTGCTACTTTACTGCACAATGTATTAAGATGGGAGAACATGCCTGTTTCTCAAATTGGGGCAGGTGGGCTTCCATCCCCTTAAGATCATCCATCAATGGCCCAGGAACATCTGGTCAGCCATTACCTCCTCACATGCTTCCTTGAGGGGGATCACATTGATGCCACTTGTGACCCTCAGCAGCATCTACCTCCTTCCTTCCCTCCAACTTGGCGTGGGCTGCTTGGGGGCAAAAACAGAGGCGACTATGGAGGTGAGCAGTGGACCTGAAACTGTTAGACCCTGTGCTTTGTAACAGAGGTCTCTGTCCTCACCCACCAGTTAATTAGCCAGTGGAGTTCTGCATTAGCTGAATTACCTGATTGGCTCATGGTATTAGCAGAAGTCGCTCTTTTGCCCCTTGTTGAGAGAGATTTTTTTAATGCTTTTTTGAAAGCCCCTCTCTTTCAGTGGGTCTCCCTTTGCCACTTCAGACTCCAGGCAGCTAGAGCCAGCTGCATCAGCTTCCCACAGATGAGTCCCCCTCCTCCTGACTCATGCTTTATCATTGACCTTCATGTGTTTCTGTCTGCTGCAGTTTTTAGATCACCTTCTTTATCTTATTTCCCCTGCATATCTACATCCTCTAAATTTCACCTCCAGTGTATGGCTGACTCCCTTTGTTGCATGGAGGAAGGCCTAATGAAATAAGCTTCTGGGGAGAGAAACTATCTTATAGATCTGCAATGACTAAAACTTCATAAAACTAACATTTTATAGCACCCAGGACACCATAATGTCATGTTTTTGTCTGTTAGACGGCTATCCACTGACAGCTATCCTCTCCCGTGGAAAGTGAATCTTTATATCCTATGTTGAACACAGTACTTTGCAAAGCTAAGACCCCTAATAAATGCTTGTTGTGTGAGTAAGTGCTACCTTATACTTTAAAAACATTTCATGTAATCTTTACAGTAACCCTGGGGGCTAAGTGATACCATCATTCCCCAGTTAAAGTAGAGAAAACGAAGGTTCTGTAGTGTCATGATTTGTCTAACATCCCTCCTTTGTTCAGCCCTTGGTAGAGCAAAGCCTTCAAATACGAAGTGAAATCTTCCATAAGAATAGAACTTGCTAATTTTTATGTCATTATTTTAGTTATTTTAAAATAAAATCCAGAGTAATGGTGGCTTTCTCAGACCTTCAACCATACATAGTTTTCTTGAGAAAATTTTACCTAAAGAGCAGAGATTCTTCCCAGGAGAAATGGTTATTCCAAGTTTGCAGCAATTGCTATTTTAACACATGAGAGTGGGGGTATGGCCTGACACTGCTTACCCAGTCCATGAGACCTCCAGGGGCCATTCAGTCCTTTTGCCAGAATTTTAGCAAATTTTAGTTCTTAGGAAGTAGCAGCCAGAGTCCTTCCATTCACCTATCGTCCCTTGTTCTGGCTCCATGGGACAGAGAGGCACAGAACTTTCTGTGACACTCTTCCCCTTGGACTGCTGGGCTCCCGTTGGTTAGGTGCTTAGAAGGCTGGGGTAACAATCAGCTTTGGTGTGGTGCCCACAGTTCAAATGCCAAACAAGGGAACTGGCCACTAGGGATAGTTCAGCTACTGGAAAACTGCTTCAGGAGGTTTTAAAAAGAAGTGAAAATACAAATTTTGCCATTTACTTTGCTTTTCATCATTTCAGATTTATATCTATAACGAGAAGATTGTAAACGGACACCTGCAGCCTAACCTTGTGGACCTCTGTGCTTCCATAGCAGAGCTGGATGATAAGGTAGCGCTGGGAGCTAACACAAGGAGAAACCTGGGCTCCAGTGTTCAGATGGGATTAGCAGTCTGCTGATTTGGCTGAAATGCACTGTAGAGACTCTCTATTCTGTGGAATAAAACAACTGTTCCTCAGAATTTTATTTTAAATAAATCTGGTGGGGCTGGGCGAGGTGGCTCACGCCTGTCTGTAATCCTAGCACTCTGGGAGTACAAGGTGGGTGGATTGCCTGAGCTCACAGGTTCAACAACCAGCCTGAGCAAGTGGGAGACCCCATCTCTAAAAATAGTAGGACATTGTGGTGAGCACCTATAGTCCCAGCTACTTGGGAGGCTGAGGCAAGAATTTGAGGTTGCTGTGAGCTGTGACGCCATAGCACTCTACTGAAAAAGTGAGACTCAAAAAAAAAAAAAAAATCAATTTGGTGGTTCTCTCTATGATGATTTCAAAAGGCCCACCTAGAATCAGTTAATGGTCTCAAGAGTTCTCAAGCTGTATTTATTTGGTTTGAAGTCCTGTCAGCCTTTGACTCCCCACCTGAGAATAATGAGCTCTTTAACAAGAGCTGAATTGTAAAGGCATGTGGTTTTCATACCTGTGAGTCCCTTTCACTTGGCTGAGTTGGGGTCGTGGTGAGCTTTTTCACTTTATTCTTCTATCCTCTTACCCCTGGCTGATTTTCTCCCCTAAGGGGGAAAGAAAGAACAAAGAAGTGGTTGGATGAGTGAGTGGGTTAGTGAGTGGCTAGGAGGAAGGAAAAAAAGGAGGGAAGGATATTACGGAAGCAGGTGCACATACGTATACACTTTCTATTTTTCCAAAAATGCATCTAACTTTTCATTTTTTTAAATAGTAATTTATAAGGTAACACAAACAGGCCTAAAGTAGAAAGTAAGAATTCACTAATCATCCCATCACCTAAAAAAGTGTCATGGATGTTCTCCAGTTTTAAGTTTTGAGAAAGACCGTGAGAACAGGCTTTTTTGCTTTGAAAAAAGTTTAAACCTGCTATCCTCCAAGGTTCTTAAGAGTATTGCCAAGGGTTCATGGAACATGTTTCTAAGCAGAGATTTATAGGCAGGAGGACTGGGGGAGAGGGAACCCCAGCTGTGTGGTGGTAACACAAAGGCGAGAACTGCCTGCTGGCTCCTTTCCTGGGCAGTGTGTTTTCAAGGGAGTGAGTGGGAAGAAGAAGGGGAGGCTATGACACTCAGCAAAAGGGGTAGGAGCAATGGCCCCTGGAGAGTCTCTGTGAGGACAAAACCTGTATTATTTAGGTTAAACTCTTATTTTAAGCCTTAAACTTAAATAACCTTGTAAGGACTGAAATGCAGCTACTTAAGTTTAAACTTCTAGAGCTTTGGATGATTATAAATGTATTCACTCTCCTAAGGGCTAACCCGCAGAGAGTCAGTGTTCTGGTTCTTGTTACTTTTGTGTGGTTTTAATTATGTAGGTGGTTATGTCAATAGTAATTGAAAACCAAGTCAGGGCCAGGGTGGGGGTGCTCAGGTGGAAGGAAAACTCTGACAGCTGACAGGGCAGAGGTGGTCTTCTGTGCTGAGCTTAAACCTGTGGGTCTCAATACATGCACCTCAACCCCTCCACATCCTGCCTGCCTTTGAATTCGTGGTGCCATGAGGAGCCGAGTAACTTCTCCAGTCCTGCAGCATTGTCACATGCAGTCTCATTTATGTGCAGAGCATTTCTGACATGTGGACCATGGTAAAACAAATGACAGATGTGTTGTTGGTGCCAGCAACTGATGCCCTGAAGAGCCGCAGCAGCGTGGAAGTGCGCATGGACTTTGTCAGGCAGGCCTTGGGCTACCTTGAGCAGAGGTAAGGCAGCAATAGCCCAGGGGGCCGGCTTTCTGATCCTCTGAAGTCAGCTGTTTCTCAGGTCTGAAGTAGTCCTTGGGCTGAGTGCACTGTAGCTGGTAGAATTTAAGATTTATTATATTAGATTGAACAAGGCTGGGTAGAGATCCTGTTCTTAGAAACACCTCCCTACAGGACTGTTTGTGCAGTGGTATAAAATCACAGTAAGTGAGAACACTGTTGGACTTCTCTTTTTCTCTCTTTGTCTACCCTCTGTCCTTTAATGCAGGGACATCCTGATGCCATAATTCCTTAGGTCATAATCCTGCTTCCTGATGTGGTTTGGCCATTACTCCTTTAAGCTCTTTTGTTTCTCTCAGCATTTTCATTTTTCCTCCTTCAAACCTTAGGAAGGCCCCTTTAATCTTGTTTCCTTCTGACTCTACTCAGTTAATCCCTATGAGTCAGGGTCCTTCCCAGCTGCTAATGCCTGTGATTTGTGCCTGCATTTCTTTGCCACCTCCTCACTAATCAGAATTGGCCACTGAAGGGTTTGTGGCTGCACCCTTGTGCCCTATTGTCCCCTTCATTAGCAGGACCATGCCATTCATCCCTCCCTATAGATGCGCCTTCCAACTCTGAATTGGCCCCAGGGGTTGTCGGGAGTATGCAGCAGACTCTCTTTATTTTAGAGACTGAATGCTGGGCCTCTCCCTGCTGGCTCGAGAGGAGAAAGTGAATACACTTGCTAAGTTGCAGGCCTTTGCCACTAAACCTTTGTACTTGCCAGCAGCCTTGTAGTGTGGTTGGTTGCCCTTTGTCAATAAAATAATACTTTATTAGGAAATCGCATATAACTGAGGTAATTCAGACTTAGTACAGCAAAGAATAGATTTTTATATCAAATGCTATGTTAATTATACAATAGCTATGTGAAATTAACACCATCAGACGTATTATACTCATGGGCCTCCATGCCTTTGTTAAGAAAAATTGGGTACTCCAAATGGTTTTTTATTTCCCTAACATAGGCATAAAAGGTTTATAAAATGATCAAGCTTTGGCTAAGTTTTCAGTGTATCAATCTTTAGCCACAAAGAACCCAGTGTATATAGTAGTATATATTTATTACAAGTCAGAAAAATATGGGTCAAAATTTCTTATTCTGTACAAAAACCTTTAGGAATATTTTTAATTGGTGTACATGAGTATATGATTGCTCGTGACTATTTTTTCCTTGATCAACCTAATTCTTAACACCAGTGCTTAAGTTCACTGATTGTATCAGGCTTTCTTCCTTGTTTTTATATCTCTGCTGAACTTTTCTTTTATTATTTTCATTTAGTTTTTTTTATTATTATTTTGTTCCATTAATTCCTTTAACAGTGCTTCCTGAAGCTGTTTGGGAATTTCCTGTCCTCAATTGTTATAACCGTATTTTCTTTCTCAGTCTAGTGTCACCATTCTCTGATAGTATCTTTTTAAAGCATTTATTGTTACTTTTTTTTTTTTCCTAAGACAAAGTCTGTCTCCCTGAGTAGAGTGCTATGGTGTCATAGCTCACAGCAACCTCAAACTCTTTGGCTTAAGTGATCCTCTTCCCTCAGCCTCCCAAGTAGCTGGGATTACAGGCATCCACCAGAACACCCAGGTAGTTTTAGAGATGGGGTCTCGCTCTTGCTCAGGCTGGTCTCAGGACTCCTAAGCTCAAGCAGTTCACCCACCTCGGCCTCTCAGAGTGCTAGGATTACAGGCATGAGCCACCGTGCCCAGCCTACTTTTGACAGAGGGGGTACTTTAAAATAATTTTATACAGTTTTAAAGTATTTTTGCTAATGCTAATCCACCAACAGTATTCATGTAATAGTAATATAGTGCACCAGATGGCAAAGGAGACCCAGTCCCAAATACTTTTTTTTTTTTTTTTTTTTTTTTTTTTTTTGAGACAGAGCCTTACTGTCACCCAGGCTGGAAGGCAGTGGCATGATCATAGCTTATTGTAGCCTCCAACTTTCCAGGATCAAGTGATCTTCCTGACTTAGTTTCCCAAGTAGCTAGGACTGCAGGTGTGTGCCAGCACATCTGGCTGATTTTTAAAATTTTTTTGTATAAATGGAGTCTCACTATGTTCCCCAAGCTGGTCTCAAACCCCTGGCGTCAAGCGATATTTCTGCCTTGGCCTCTCAAAGACTAAGATTACAGGCATGAGCCACCACACCTGGCCTGAAGTAATTTTTAACTTGTAAGGCTAAAATGTTGAGAAAATATAGAATTGGTCTATCTCTTTCCTGCCACATTCTAAGATTTGAGGCAGGATGTATATTTCTTAACCCTCAAGGAATTTAGGCTGCTTCTTCAACTTAGGCTCTTGCCATAGCTTATGAGTTGTCTTAATTAAAGTTGGAAGAGATGGTAGTGGACATCTGTCCTGGCTGCGGCAGGATTCTTACCTGTCCTCTGCTTTTAAATACTTTCACTAATGGGAAACTCAATTACATTTGTTACAGTGATTTTTAGTATTCATTGTAAAAATGGTGCATACTTATTATAGAAAATTTGGAAATGCTGGATAGAAGACCTGAAAAAAGAAAGGAAGTCCCTTATACTTTATATCCAGAGGCTCCTATTACCTTGTTAAATTTTTTTCCTGTTTTATGAGTATTTTTATGAGTATTTATGAGTATTTTTGTTTGATTTTATTTTTTACTATTATGGTAATTTGTACAATATATGGTTTTATATAGTTTGATGTTCAGTTTTTTGTTAATATTGTTTCCATAAATGCATAAAATGTCATTGAGTCTATTTCCTATAATTAACATTTGGATTTTTTTCTCTCCCACATACTCTAATTCACTCTCTAACTCACTCTCACTAGTGTTAAACATCTGTGCATATGGAACACCTGATTTTTTTGAGGCAGTCTGTTTTGGTTTGAACATGAACATATTTAGCAAATTCTTTATTATGTTAACTACATATTTGGGTACCTGTAACTTGGACCATTTAAACTTGGTATAGAAACATAAACACTAGAGGGGATTTAAACGCATGCTACAAATAAATGAGGAGGGAATGATAGAAAGTCATCACTTTGCAACCACCAATAAAGTAACTGGTTCATCAAGGACTATTGATGGAAATTAAAACCATTGGGTAAAAGAAAGATTGTTGGTGAACAAAATATTTACATGACCTCAACATGTTACCCCACAGATTACTTACTAATTACAAAGGGAAAAAATTAAATTATAATGGAGAAATCTGGTTGGACAATACTTTTTAACCAAGTGGATGAAATCTAGTGTTACTATAAATAAAGTAAACTGATGTTACCTGTCTCATTGTGGGACTCCAGGGGAAGTTACCAGTATCAGCTGTGTTGGGTTATAGGAGAAAATTTGAACCTGAATCAAATCATGAGGAAATACTCCAGCTTGTAAGACATTCTAGCAGATAGCTGATCTGCATTTTTTATAACAGGTCAGTGTCATCCCTGTAGTACACACCTGTAGTCCCAGCTACTGTAGAGGCTGAGGTGGGAGGATTGCTTATAGGCAGGAGTTTGAGGCCATGGTGTACTATGATCACAGCTTTGAATCGCCACTGCATTCTAGCCTGAGCAACATAGTGAGAACTTGTCTCTTTAAAAAAAATAAATTCAATGTCATGAAAGACAAAAATGGTGGTTGAATTATCCCAGATTAGAGGAAATTGCCATGTATTTCCTTGATTGGATCTGAGATTTAGTAAAAACAATAAAGGATGTTATTAAGAAACAAATATAGGAGGCCAGGCACGGTGGCTCACGCCTGTAATCCTAACACTGTGGGAGGATAAAGTGGGAGGATTGCTTGAGCTCAGGAGTTTGAGACCAGCCTGAGCTGGTCTCTGCTAAAAATAGAAAAATTAGCTGGGCCTCATAGTGTATGCTCACAGTATGTGCTGCCTCTCAGCTACTGGAAGGCTGAGGTAGGAAGATCGCTTGAGCCCAGGAGTTTGAGGTTGTGGGGAGCTATGATGATGTCACTTTACTCTATCCAGGGCAGCAGTACAAGACTATGTCTCAAAGAAGAAACATGTATGGTTATGATTTAGATGATGATATACTAATGTTAAATTTCTTGGTAGTGGAATGATATTGAGATTAGGTGGGATAATGTCCTAGTTCTTAGGCGCTACATGGTAAGTATTGTAGTCCCTGATTTATGCGATATATTTTCATGTGGTTCTGAAAAATAAAGTATGTCTGAGGGCGGACAGAGAAAACACGCACAAAATTGTTGAACATGGGTAGAAGGCGTACCCATGTTAATTGAGCCATTCTTTTAACTTCTAACTTTTTTGTTCGTTTGAAATTTTTTAAAATAAATAGTTTAAAAAGAACCCACTAGAGCATTAGGCTGTGAGCAGGAGCAGTTATTATTCTGCACATCAGCCCTTAATGCATTTGAAGTCCACAGTTGTATTCCTCTAGGCATTTTTTTTGAATATCAGCAGTCATGGGAAACCTTTACAGTGTTCCACTACCCGCTGAATACATAATGTGCTTTGCTTCATTAACCATGTACTGTTTCCTCTTCTGTGTTGGGTTTGAAGTCCAGGTCCTTGTCTGCAGAGTTCACAGTCTAGCATCACAGATCCAGACCTAGATGGGTGTAACATGTATTTTCATTCTCCTTTGTTTTTTCCTTTAAAATTTTTCTAGTTATAAGAATTACACCCTGGTGACTGTCTTTGGAAATTTGCATCAGGCTCAGCTGGGTGGTGTGCCTGGGACTTACCAGTTGGTTCGAAGTTTCCTAAACATTAAACTTCCATCTCCCTTGCCTGGACTTCAGGTATTGGCAACATGCTCTGTGACCACTTATACCCCCCAGACAAGTGTTTTCGGTTAAGAAGAGATTATGTGGGCGGTGCCTGTGGCTCAATGAGTAGGGCATCGGCCCCGGATACCGAGGATGGTGGGTTCAAACCCGGCCCCTGCCCAACTATCAAAAAGAGCCGGGTGTTATAGCGGGCACCTGTAGTCCCAGCTACTCGGGAGGCCAAGCAAGAGAATCGCCTAAGCCCAGGAGTTGGAGGTTGCTATGAGCTGTGTGACACCACGGCACTCTACCAAGGGCAGTGAAGTGAGACTCTGTCTCTACAAAAGAAAAAGTTATGTGTGGATACTACTGTGTGGGGGATTGAATGGAGGGCAGCTGATGAAGGGTAGAAGCTGAGAGACCTCTTAGAAGGCTAATAATGCAAGGGTCCAGGCAAAGTACAGGGGAAAGGTGTCATTGAGTTCAGGACACGTTGTACAGACAAGTGACAAAAGCAGATTTAGGATAGGTGAGCTGCTGTATCAGGAGAGTGGTAGCAGCTGCCTCTGATCACAGTGTCTAACACCCAGATACTTGGGGGAAAGTTTGTAACATTTTAGAAACTGAATTATGGTGGTGATGGTCTCTTGTCAATGACATCTTTAGCCCTTGCTTTGTGGGGATTGTAGGAGTATGTGTCTCATGTAACTACAGAAGAACACATCACCCAATTATTAATACTTTAGCCCACTGGGATTCCACAGAGAAGACATAGGGCTGACTTTGGAGGAAAAGCTCTGGAGATACACTGCAACCTAATAGCTTACCCTGAGCAGATTATTTAACTTCCCCATGCCTTGTTTGTAAAGCAGGGAGGAGGCTGTTAATGGTTCTTACCCCATGGAGTTCTTTTGAAGATTAAGTGACTTAGTACAAAGAGGGGCTTAGCTGGGTGTCAGCACATCAGAAAGCAGTCAGCTAGCTTTTACTTGTTTTTACTTGAGCATTTATCTTTCCTCTTTTAGGATGGAGAGGTGGAAGGCCATCCTGTGTGGGCATTAATTTATTACTGCATGCGCTGTGGAGACCTGCTTGCTGCTTCACAGGTGGTCAATAGAGCTCAGCACCAGCTGGGAGAGTTTAAAACCTGGTTCCAGGAGTACATGAACAGCAAGGACAGAAGGTGCGGTGAGGCACGTGGCCAGAAGAAGCCACATGGAGTCACAGGGGCAGCCCCACTGGCATCCTTCTCTTTTCCCTGCATGTACCCCAAATAAGTTTCTTCTTGGGGAAAAGGGAGATTTAGAAAACAGTTAAACTCTGGGGAGTAACAAGTGGAAACATAAAAAGAGAGCTCCACTCTGACACTGATGTCTAGACACGCGTGCATCTGTGCTTGGAGATTTTTCTGTTCCTACAGGAACAGGGAGAGACTATATTTCGGAGCATGGTTTGATTTATACATCCAGGACACATCAAGGATGCTTTATAATAAAATGAGACCTTTTTTTTTTTTTTGGAGACAGTTTCACTTTGTTGCTATTGGTGCAATGCCCTGGTGTCATAGCTTATAGCAACCTCAAACTCTTGGGCTTAAGCGATTCTCTTGCCTCAGACTCCCAAGAAGCTAAAATGTTACACTTTGTTAACACTTGTCAGCCCACTATGGAAATATGTTGTCATGTTTCATGATATACAGGCTAGAATTAGAGAGTAGTCTTGAAATATAATCATTAAATTGCTAAGTGTTTTCTTTACATTTTCTTGCATTAAGAAACTGCTAGGCGGTGGCACTTGTGGCTCAGTGAGTAGGGCTCCGGCCCCATATACCAAGGGTGGTAGGTTCGAACCCGGCCCCGGGCAAACTGCAACAACAACAACAAAAAGAAACTGCTAGGCATTAGTTTTCCCTGGATGTTGCTAATGTAATTGGACTTGAATTCATAGTCAAACTGAGTTTATATATGTACATGTCTATAGAAGAAATAATGGTGGTTACTCCAGTTGTACCCATGAAAAACTGGGGATACTTTCCTTGGCAGCATTAGTAATGCCATGTCAAGAGATGGTCTTGAAAATAGGGCTCCCTCAGAAGGAGATTTGAATGCAGGTTGTTGTTATTTGGGAGGTGATCCCACATCAATAAGGGAATGTGGAGGACAGAGGAGGTTATCTGTCCCTAATTGAGTGCTGCTGGGGGAGTGGGGGGAAGGTGAAATGGAGTACTCATTCCCTAGCTGAAGGCCTCTGCCCCAGTTAGAGAAAACCAGCCAGCCAAGAGACACAGGCATGGTAGTTGCAAGTCAGGTTAAATCGGTGGTACCAAGAGGATGGGGCAGAAACAGGTGTGTCACCATGGATGAAGGAAGGCTTCCTAGTCTGTTGTGTGATTAGGACCTTGGGTGCTTTCAAATGCCCTTGAGGATCTTTACCGAGTGTATGCCTATCTGTTCCCTTATGTCTTTAGGTTGTCCCCAGCCACGGAAAACAAGCTCCGGCTGCATTACCGTAGGGCCCTCAGGAACAATACAGACCCCTACAAGCGAGCTGTGTACTGTATCATTGGCAGATGCGATGTCACGGACAATCAAAGTGAAGTGGCGGACAAAACCGAGGACTACCTGTGGCTAAAGGCAGGCACTGTTTCTCTTTCCCAGCAGGACTTTACCCCTTCCCTCTGCTCATGTCCCCCACACAGAATGTACCTGCTTGATGTATGATGCCAATAAGGTGATTGGGGTCAGTGGATTTCTCATCTCCTGGCCCCATTTTTTGTGTGTAAAATTCCCAGATAATAACCATAATCTTTAGTGCAGCTTCCAGCTCATAGCATTGAGCACAGCTGAATAGCTCCAACTCTGTGCACGTAGCTCAAGACGCAGTCTGTTCCAATGCATGTATTTCTCTTGGGGATTTAGTTAAACCAAGTGTGTTTTGATGACGACGGCACCAGCTCCCCACAAGACAGGCTCACTCTCTCACAGTTCCAGAAACAGTTGTTAGAAGACTACGGTAAGATCCTGGACATGACCACCTTCTCTTCTCTTGTCCACTTAAGGCGACTTAAGTTTTCCTCTGTCTCTCCTTCTAGACCCCTGTGGATCTTCAAGGCAAAACCCAACAAAACTATTTCAAATTCAAGTAGAAGCCATGTGACCTAAAGTATCTATGACTTAAAGTAGCTGTCGTGAACTATTTCCTCTAATTCTTTGAATTGCTCTGGTAGACATTTGCTTAGGGAGAGACAGAGAAGACTTAACGATTGCTTCCCAGTGGACCATATCTGAGTACAGAGAAGAGAGAAATACCTTTTCTTCCCCCCCACCCCCCCCCACACACACATTGTTTAGAAACTCTGAGAAGAAAAGAAGATTCCAAGTAGTGGTTAGCAGTTATTGAATTCATATTTCTATGAATATAATTGAACTGAACCTTCTTTGAAGTCTTCCTTTCTCTCCTTATTGAGTGACTTTTATTAGGGTAGAGATGAACGTCCCTTCATAGTCCAAGTTAAGGTCTTTAACCCTGTTTTATTCCCACCTGATGCAAGCAGTTTGGGTTTTACATTGTGACCCCTACTTGCTACATGTTGTGAGGTCTAAAGAAGGTGGAAGAGCTGGGTCACATGTCACTAGGCAGTTCACTGTGTCCAGGGCCCCCTTGATTAATTCAGACTCATGCTGGTGCTTCCTTCCTGCCCAGTAAGTCCCATGAGCACACAGTGCTGCTGCCTGGGGGCCAGGGCTTCCAGGGGCAGCTTCCTTCTGAGTGGGTTTTGTCTCCTGTCCCCACCTTCCAGGTGAGTCCCACTTTACAGTGAACCAGCAGCCATTCTTGTACTTCCAAGTACTGTTCCTGACAGCGCAGTTTGAAGCCGCAATTGCCTTTCTCTTCCGCATGGAGCGGCTGCGCTGCCATGCTGTCCACGTGGCACTGGTGCTGTTTGAGCTGAAGCTGCTTTTGAAATCATCGGGACAGAGTGCCCAGCTCTGTGAGTATTCATGACTGAGTTGGTAGCAGTGTAACCAGATCACATTCCCCAGGAGTCAGTGGTGGCCTCAGAACTTGACCCAATAAGGATTTGGGCAAGTAGTACCAATTGTGTTAGAAGGCTGTGGGCGGTTGGGCTTTTGGGGTTATTAATGTCAGGGAGCTTACTCCCCCCTACTAGTATTCCCTGGGCTATTAAATATATTAAGGTGCTGTACAAAGTGCTAGCTTTGTGGTTGGTCTGATTGCTTGGAGAATGGTGCAGAAGAGGTAGTCCTTTGAGTCATGAGTCTGGTTCCATAAAGGCTCTGGCTTTAATGACACCAGAAACCCCAGCCAGCCATCTGATGTGCATTCCTGCCTGAGATGAGAGTGTCAGGGGAGAAAGGGAGTAAACGTGGATAAGTGGCTGTGGGCTCCCTGTAGGTGCAGCAGAGTCACCCCAGAGCACATGCTGTATAACAGTCAGGTGAATTGTCTTGTCACTCAAAGACAGCATATGAGTAATATACTGCAAAATGCCATTTTCTTCACTCTGTACATAGAAAAGAATTGAGAATGAGGTGGTAAAGAGGATTAGCCAAAGCTTATGTTGGCAGACACTGGCTGGGCCACAGGAGGAGAAGCTCCTGGTTCTGTGGAGTCAGCTCCCATTGGTTTCTGGGTCACATGGGTGAGAGGGACGGTATAGATGTGACCTGTTCTGTCCCCCACGGTATAGTGAGCCATGAGCCTGGCGATCCCCCCTGCATGCGGCGGCTGAACTTCGTGCGGCTCCTCATGCTCTACACCCGCAAGTTTGAGCCCACGGACCCAAGGGAGGCCCTGCAGTACTTCTACTTCCTCAGGTAGTGTTCGCTGCTGCTGGTGACGTTTGCTTTTGATTTCTTTCATTCTGAGAGCAACTACCAAGGGCCTCATGTCCAGACCAGGCACTGATTTGCTTTTGTTCCTTTGTAGGGACGAGAAAGATAGTCAAGGAGAAAACATGTTCTTGCGCTGTGTGAGTGAGCTCGTGATAGAAACCAGAGAGGTACATTGATTTCCTTTTGTCGCCCCTACTTTTCAGCATTCATGTTGTCACACATACCTTTGTCAAATAAATTAAGTAAACTTTTTTTCTTCCACAGTTTGATATGATTCTTGGGAAACTAGAAAATGACGGAAGTAGAAAGGTGGGTGAAATGCATCCATAGAGAAGTGTTTGTTGGGGAATTTAAATGTCTAAAGATTACAGTTAGATTTTAAGATTCATAGTACTAAAGATGCAAATCTGAACGAAGTTTAAAAAACAGAATGAAAATTAAAGGTCCAAAAGGACCTTGATTTTGTATACATTTGTATCTTCTTAAAACATGTTAACTTGTGGTTAGATAGCTCTTTTATTATGTTCAGAACACTTGTTTGTGCCTGTCAGTTTTTAATGGCTACATTTATGCCATTCTCAGCTCAAAAAACTACAAGAAAAAGAAATTGAATTCTACTCCTACTCTCCCCAGATAGAAAGTTAGAAGTTTCTGAGGGCTCAGAACTTCAAGTGGCCAAGTAGAAATGTTAGCAATTCCTGAGCTGTGTTATGCCCATTGGTTGCCATAGCAGAAGAGGCAGAGGCCCTATTGTCAGAAACCAGTCCTGACCCTGACTCTCCCTGTGTCCTTGGGAAAGTCACTTGCCCCTCAGGGACTGACTTTTCTCCTTTGTATAAATTAGTGGCTTGGACCCAGCAATCTTGATATGAGCTCACATCACTTACACCATTCAACTCAAAAAAGGGCCAGTGACAGTGGCTATCACAGTTGCCGGGTACTGTTCTG
This sequence comes from Loris lydekkerianus, assembly GCA_963574355.1. Taxonomy (NCBI): domain Eukaryota; kingdom Metazoa; phylum Chordata; class Mammalia; order Primates; family Lorisidae; genus Loris; species Loris lydekkerianus. The sequence goes on from CAUYPK010024899.1 coordinate 38,844, forward strand.
CTCTAAGTGCTTCGTGTATAGTTTGTTAACTTAATCACCGCAATAACCCAAAAAGGTGGAAACCATTATTATCTGTGTTTGCCAAGTGAGGAAATGTGCACATGAGGCTCTTTTCCACAAGATCACACAGCTAGTAAGAAGGGAGTTGGAATTTGACTCCAGTCCTGACTTCAGAGCCTGTGATCTTCACTGCCGGCCTCGACTGCCTCCCGAGTGGCAGGATCAGGTCACTCCAGCTTGGCTGATAGAGAGTCAGGATGGTTGATCAGGAATGTCACACAGTGGCCATCACTCTGCTAGGGTTCCTAAGGCCTCTCATGCTATCCTGACTATTTGGTTGCTGTTGAGTGGTGGTAGGATTTTTTTTTTAAGTGACCTGATACCACTTGCCATGTATTTTTTCAGCACCAAATTTCTTTGGCCATCTGTCTTAGAAAGCAAATCCAAAATCTTTGAGATGTAAGTCTCCCAATTTTTTTCCCTAGTTCTTCCTCATCAGCAAATTTAAAATAATTGATTTCACCAACTCCGGGTCATTTTGGAAAATCAGAAAGCACAGATGTCTTATTGCTGACTCCTCTGTGCTTCCAGTGAGTTTGCCCTTTCCTATGTAGTTTCATTGGTCTCTTTTCTTAGTTTTAATAGGGCCTTGTAGCTGCAAGAAGCGAGAGTCTAGCTGATGGAATGGCTGCATTGCCCAGGGCAAGCATTTTCAGTTGAAGTAATTTTTTTATCCCATTTGCTTCTCTGTGTTTAAAATAATAGCTCTGCGCTCCCATCTCTCTCTTCTTCTCCCTCCATAATTTGTCTTGTCAGCCTGGAGTCATAGATAAGTTTACTAGTGACACAAAGCCTATTATCAACAAAGTTGCTTCCGTGGCAGAAAATAAAGGACTGTTTGAAGAAGCAGCAAAGCTTTATGACCTTGCCAAGGTAAAGTACCCTCTTCCTTCTGCACTTAACAAATCTGTTGGCCTTTTGACATTAAATGCACATTTCAAGAGTGCTGTTTTTCTAGTGCTGATCCAGTCAGAGCGAAATTCCCATTTTACAGAATTATTTCTGCCTGCAAGGTACTTTGGCCAAGCAAGAGCAGCATATTGAAAGGACGTCCTGCAGGCATTAAGATATAGTCTCACTTGGCAGCAGGATAAGCATCCATCACAGTCTGTTAGTGAAGCTACTGGTGAAAATGCCAGCGTACTTACCCTCTGGTCAACAACAGACACACTAGTGAACATTGTATGTTGGAGAACAAGACCACAGTTGTGCATTTTTAGAGAACTGGAATACATATTTCTATGTAAGAACACACGGTGACTGCTGATGATTATGTGACCTAAAAATTACGTCGTCTTCTTTTACCAGATGAGAAAGGTAGGCAAAAAGGGCTATAAGTCAGGAGGTTTTTTTAATTAAAAAGTTTTCATTGAGGTATGATTGTCGTGTAGACAAATGTACAAATATTATGTATTCAGCTTAGTGAATTTTCTGTAGGTATCTATGTAACCACCACTCAGATCAAAGTATAGAACATTCCATCCATCACGCCAGAAAGTTCTCCCTTCTGTTTCAGTTTTTTTTTTGTTTTGTTTTATTGATTATTTTATTGATGATTTCCTTAATTTTAAAAACTTGAACAGAATGCTGACAAAGTGCTAGAGCTGATGAACAAACTGCTGAGCCCTGTTGTTCCTCAAATCAGTGCCCCACAGTCCAACAAGGAAAGGCTGAAGAACATGGCACTGTCCATCGCTGAGCGGTAAGGCCAGGAGCTAGACTCCGAGGGGGCCCCTGCCACTGCCAGGCCACCTGTGCCCACGCAGGTGCATGTTCAGCTTTACTAGTTAACAGCAAGCAGCTTTCCAAAGGGACTGTACTAACTCGCCATGCCACCAGCACTACGTGAGAGTTCCCATGTGCCCACACTTGGTACCGTCAGACTTAACAACATTTTTGCTAAAGAAGAGGGTACAAAAGTGTATTTCCACATTTTAATTGTGCACATTAGTTTTTTGTCCATTTGTTCCACGTTAGTTTTCGTTCTGGGCCTTATGCTCATCTGTATACTGTTGGACCCCTACTTGTCCTCCTTGTTGGAGGATATACTTTTGTTAGCCATCTCAAGGGCGTTAAGGAGCAAAGCTAGTGGCTCAGTGCCTGTGGCTTAAGCGGGTAAAGCGATAGCCACATACACCTGAGCTGGCAGGTTCGAATCCAGCCCAGGCCCACCAAACAACAATGACAACTGCAACCAGAAAATAGCGGGTGTTGTGGTGGGCGCCTGTAGTCCCAGCTACTTGGGAGGCAGAGGCAGGAGAATCGCTTTAGCCGAGGAATTGGAAGTTGCTGTGAGCTGTGATGCTACAGCACTCTACCCAGGGTGACAGCTTGAGGCTCCATCTCATTAAAAAAAAAAAAAAAAAAAAAAGGAGCAAAGCTAGTGATGAATAGATGGGGAAATTCTTCTTAGAGGTGTCTTGGCCAGTGTTTCAGAATCTGCCCTTTTTCCCAGTGAGTTAACAGACTTTAACCAGTTTAAGTTCTAGTTCAAGGCAAAGGATGTTATTTTTTGTGCCCTCTGCAGATTCCTAAGAGAGTAACCCAGACAAAACTGGCTTTGGGATGCATTCCTAGGGTAACATAAAAGAACATTCTTTGGTAATGAGGTATCTCCACTTAGCAAATAATTCCCAGTGATAGCTGCTGGGCCTCTTGCCTGTCAGGACTTCCTGCCCTTCCTGGACATTTAGATGCTGAGATGGTGGTCAAGGCTACAGAACCCTGCTTCATGCCAAGTATTTGTGGGCCAATACTTGACCATTTCAAAATAAACACCATTTTCTACTCCTCGATTAACCTCACCCAGATAGTTCAAGTTCAGTGCATTTTAAAATGCTATCCCACAGTTGTGCATTATATAGAAATTTATGATACACCCTTGCTCCCCCTATTTTGTCTTTCAGGTATAGGACTCAAGGAATAAGTGCAAATAAATTTGTGGACTCGACATTCTATCTTCTGTTGGACTTGATCACCTTTTTTGACGAGTATCACAGTGGTCATATTGACAGAGCCTTTGATGTAAGTTTCAGGAGAGGTGTTTGAAGTACAGCTTAATATATGCCCTTGAAAATTCAAAACACTTCATGGCATTTTTTTTTTTTTAAAAGGAAATGTCAGTAATATGCCTGTTAAATGAAGAAGGAGGACAAGTATAATCCTGGGACTTAGGAGAGGATTTCTGTGCTTTTTTTTTTTGTTTGTTTCTTTCCTTTTTTATTTCCTCCCTCTTTAATCTGAAAATAATAGAGCAGTTTCTCAAAGTAATTTGAAATCTCTGAATTTTTAAAACTGTGTCAGAAGACAAGCTTAAGAATTAAGTTTGCAAGTTAGAATCAAAGCCATTGTGCATGAGAGGGATGTTGTTTTCTATTAAGAAGCCTTGTGAACATGTTGCATGCTAACCATATGCTTAGAGGGATGAAATGGCTGTGATGGCTGCATCATATGTGGCTGGGTGTTTGTTTTAAATAGATAATTGACCGCTTGAAGCTGGTGCCCCTGAATCAGGAAAGTGTGGAAGAAAGAGTGGCTGCCTTCAGAAATTTCAGTGATGAAGTAAGTCCTTATTTTCCTGAGTTATAGTATTCTTTTTCCCCCACCTCCCCTGAAAGTTTTTGTTTAATGTAACTAACAACTTTAAGAATTCTAGTTACCAAAAAAAAAAAAAAAAAGAATTCTAGTTACTGTAGCCATGCAGACTGAGTTTTTCGAGGTGGGTCTACTTTAAGGGATCCTGGGTTGGCTTTTCTGTGAGCACACGCATCCCCCCTTGGATTGTGGTCTGAATTCCCGTGCAGACAATATAGTCACTTCAGTGAATCAGAACGTGCTAAGGAAAAACAGGTTTCTGGTTGATCCTATGAAGTCTGGTTTAATTCTTTCATTGTCTCCTTGTAATAGAGGGTATTTTAGTGCTTAACTCTAATCTTTAAGTAGTTCCATTTGGTACATGAAGCACATCATGACCACTGCCATTTTTCCCCTCTGTTTTGCCTAAAGAAGCAAATATAATGACCGTGGGCTAAGTTACCACCCCACAGCCCCCACCCCTGCTGTCTCTTTGTAGGGTTCCTACTTGTAGCGTGTTGCCACAGTCTAGCCCAGGGTGCTCAATTGGGCTGTGCACTGGACTCTCCAGGAGAGTTAAAAAGCCTCATGCACAGACCGTCTGTCAGGGATTCTGCTTTCCCTGTTCTAGACTGCAGTCGTTCCTGTGTGCAGCTGGGTAAGGCTCTTTTAAACCACAGATGCTTAACTTTGCTAGACTCTATAGACTCTAGAACCAACTGCCTATTCTGTTCTTTATTGGCTGGGCGGCGTGGTGCACACCTGTAATCCCAGCATTCTGGGAGGCAGAGGCGGGAAGATTGCCTGAGCTCACAAAGTTCGAGACCAGCCTGAGCCAGAGCAAAGACTTATCTCTAAAAATAGCCTGCCATTGTGGTGGGTGCCCATGGTCCCAGCTACGTGGGAGGCTGAGGCAAGAGGGAGGCTGAGGCAAGAGAATCTCTTAAGCCTAAGAGTTTGAGGTTGCTGTGAGTTGTGATGCTACAGCACTCTACCAAGGATGACAAAGTGAGACTCCGTCTCAAAAAATAAAAAATTGTTTCAGCTCAGAGCCTGTGGCTCAAGCAGCTAAGGCGCCAGCCACATACACCTGAGCTGGCGGGTTCAAATCCAACCTGGGCCTGCCAAACAACAATGATGGCTGCAACCAAAAAAATAGTCAGGCGTTGTGACAGCGACTGTAATCCTACCTACTTGGGAGGCAGAGGCAGAAGAATTGCTTGAGCCCAGGAATTGGAGGTTGCTGTGAGCTGTGATGCCAAAGCACTCTACCTAGGGTGACAGCTTGAAGCTCTGTCTCAAAAAAGGAAAATGTTTCTTATTAAGAGAAATACCTTTTACAAAAATCACATTTTTGTTTTAGAGAAAGAAGTGAGATCAGCTTTTGCACATGCAGAGGGGCATTGGCTACTGTGTACACAGTTTAGGTCTTGCCCCTTGCTGACCTTCCCTTCACATCTGCTGCAGGCTCCCCTTAGCCACTTGTTCCTTTCCTATTTCTTGCCTCTCCTGGATGCATCCTTCATTGCATCCTGGGCTAATGTAGTACACCAGGCCCTGGCCTGGCAGGTGCTTCCAGGGACTCTGGCAGGGTCATATAGGTTCAGCAGAGACAGCCTAGTTGAGTTTGAGACAGCAGGAGTGGTCGGAACTGTGGAGAACTGCCGTGTTCACCTTTAATCTACTGATGTGCAAAGCCAGAGTCTTTAATGGTAATCACTCTGCAGGCCAGGCCAAGTCTACATGCCGGCCAGATGCCACCTGCACACTTTGGGCTCGTGGCCCCTGCCCAGGAGGAAGAGCGAGCACCTGACTTGAGCAGCCTCACCTGAGGATTGCTCTGCCTCTTGACATTTCCGTGCTGTAGCTCTTCTGGTAGCTGTAAGATGTCTTGTGAGCTGGCTGTCTGGAGCTGCCCACCCTCCCTCTACCTTTTGTTGGCCCCGAGGCCCTTTTTCCTTACTGCTTGTGTTTCTCTCTATATAGATCAGGCACAACCTCTCAGAAGTGCTTCTCGCCACCATGAACATCTTGTTCACACAGTTTAAGAGGCTCAAGGGGACAAGTCCATCCTCAGCATCCAGGCCCCAGCGAGTCATCGAGGACCGTGACTCTGTAAGATCCCAGCGTTCGTGACAACATTGCTGAGAACACATGTGTGGTTGGAGTCCCTTGCACTCTTGTGAGACCACATGACCCAAAACTGCTCTTTTCCCTTCCTGTCTGGCAGCTGGGTAAATCTTGTGTCAGGAGCTCTCAAGCCAGAGGAAATCAAGCATTAATGGGATTGCAGCTCTTCTTAAGCTTAAAAAAAAAAAAGTGCTAGGTCTGCCAATATCACCTTTAAAAACTCATACAGAAAACTAATTGATTCCGTAAGAACTTCCTGCTCATATTAAAATACAAGGTTATTTTGTGCATCTAAGCTCATTAGTGAACACTTTGGTCAAAACTATATTTTGATTACCACATTAATTTGATGCAAACCCTTGTTTCCCCCTCATCTGTGCCTCACAGTGACCCTAGAGAGATAACTAGGGCAACATTGATCCCCATCTTACAGCTGGGGAAACTGAGGCCTAGAGTTGGGAAGCTACTTGCTTGCTTTTGTGGTAGATAGGTGGAGGGGCTGTGACTGGGTCTGTCTGACGCCTGAGCCTGTGCTCTTTCTATTCCCTGTGGGGCCTCCAGCAGTGCACGGGTTAAGTAAAATCCAGGTGGCAGGAACCCTGGGACTCACACAGCATATGTTGTCTGAGCATCCCTGGAGCTCATTTAAGGTAACTGGGGGGAAAAAGCCCCTGATCTCACAATCAGTATCTGACTGACTTGACAAAAAAGAGCAAAGGTATTTGACCTAATGAAACCATGAGTTGGGATAGTCTACTGGTATTTTTTAAATTACTTTCCACTTAATTTTTTATGAGACTTAGAACAGTGTCTAACATCTAAACCTGACTTTGTCTGTCAATCCTGTCTTGTGCCTCTGAGTATGTCCGTGGGCTCTCTCCACTGTGATCCCACAGGCACCATCATTAACAGAACTTCTGCTTAGTGAATGATGGTGCCATTTTCACCTTTAGGAAAGTAGGTGGCAGTGCTCAGGAGTGGCCCACTGATGTGGTCAGCCTGTCCATGTGTGTGCTGGGGGCATCTGCTGGTCTGCCACCTACCCTTGGGCAGAGGAGCCTAAATGCCAGATGTGCCAATAGTGGGCACACTCTGCTAGCCCCATGGTAGGAATTTTTATGATGAAAGAAGCGCAGTGCAATGGTGTTTGTGAATTCCGGGTTGAAATGGCAGGCATTTCCTGGCCCTCTGTATAGAGTTTATAGGTGTTGGGGGAAGTGCCCCCCAATGGAGAGGAGCTGGTGGCCTGAAGGCCTTTCCCCACATCTGCAGGGAGCCATCTGAAGGGCACCTTCTGTGTGTTTCAGTCTCTCTTTTTTAGGCACTTGGTTTTTATATCATGAAGAAAGCCGTTCTGCTAGCTCCTCTTACCCACCACTCTCCTTTTTCTTTTTCTGCAAGTTAGGGAAAGGCAGGATTAAGGAGAAGCTTATATATAAAAGTTGTCTGCCCAAGAAGTGGTTTCATGGTTTAAAGTGAAGTGCTGCCTAGAAAGGGGTGGGTACTCTTACCTGAACATCCTTGGAGCTCATTTAAGGTAACTTTGGGGGGGGGGGGGGGGGGGAGCTTGTGCACTTTTATACAGTTCTGAAGAAAACACAATGGGTGTTCTCATCACAAAGTAAGATTTCATTTTGTTCTGATGTTAGTAAGTGTATAAGGACAACACTTGCCCATTTACTTCACACATCTGGTAAAAAACAGTTGCCTTTCAGTTTTCTTTTGGAATGATACTGAAGTAAGCCTAGTAAATGACTCTTGACTTTTCCTTAGAAGTCTTGTTACTGGTCTAGAAAGGTATTTGTAGACTCTTCCTTTTTAGTTCAGATTTGGTTTAAAATTGTAGGGCCATCTTTTTTCCTCTCAAAACAGTATAGGAATTTCATAAATATTGTTGCCTAGGAAAAGAGAGCCACACAGTAAGTCAGGGAAAAATGGGAGGAAGAGACCCAGATGGGGACTCCACATTATCATGGTTTTTGCTTCTGGTGTTGGGGAAAGTTCATGGGAGTCCTAGAAACTCAGATTCCCCAGGGAAGTAGATGGACAAAACCAGCCAGGAAAGAGAGGGGGATGAGAGGCTCAGGAAAGTGGAGCGGGCAATTGTGAAGCTCAGGGCTGAGTCAGAAGCTAGTCAGATGTGTTGGGTTAAGGCAGCTTGTCTGCAAACCCATCTGCCTTTTGCTTGGTAGACAGGCTTGGTTGCCTGTGTAACTGGGGACCCTGAGAACAAGCTATGCTGACTCTGCACCAGGCTGGAGGAACATGACAGTGGAGGGTACAACTGTACCTGTCCACCAGAGATCTGTCCCTGACCCCATGGGGTAGAAGATGGAAGAACGTGGAAAAGTGCCCTGACTTGAAAGCTAACTGGTTTTCTTCTCTTCCTTCCCCTTTCTCCCAGCAACTCCGAAGTCAAGCCCGAGCCCTGATTACCTTTGCGGGGATGATACCCTACCGAACGTCTGGGGACACCAATGCAAGGCTGGTGCAGATGGAGGTCCTCATGAATTAGATGCCATGCTTTGGGGGCTTCTGGGACTGCACGCTGTCAGTACATCAGGCACATGGTCCCCCTAGGGTGGGGTTTCTGGTTTTGTTTCTGTTGTGTCGTGTTTTGTTTTGTTTTGTTTTTGTTTTGTATTTTGTATTTTTGTCAATACCAATAAATCTCTTTGGTTTGTATTTTTTTTTCAACATTCTTTTATTTATTTATTTTTTTTCCTTTGAAATTTTGTTTACATTTTTATTTGTGTACTGGGGCAAATGCTATCCCTAGTTCTTGGGGCCACAGAATGAGAGGCTATATAGGCATCAATGATTTGATTAAATTGACCCTAAATAATTAAAAATTTACCCAAAGTGAGCCAGGAAACAAAGCCTTTGGAAGTTGCTTTTATTTAGATATAATATTCCACCTAGCAGAGTCATGGTTCATTTTCACATATTATTATTATTATTATTTTTAATGTGAAAGCCAACCTTAGCCTTAGGAGATTTAAGATTTGTGTGTAAAATAATCAAGCACTCCATGTCCTCCCTCTTCTCAGGTGTTTCCTGGAGTCCAGGTAGTCCAAGATCATCCCCTGAATTATCTGCTCTGATTGCAGGATTAATCAGTTTGCTATTTTGTTGCAGTCCCACTGGAGACAAAGGTGGGAAAAAGCCTTTAATATTGCAGGGCCCAGCTCAAGCTTGAGGAAAGGGTGAACCTTACTGCTTCAGCCTTCTAGCTGATCCACTGAGAACTGACTGCTTGAACTTGTGCACACCTCTCTTTTTTAAGCTCCTTTTTTCTTTAGTGGTCATTTCCTCTGCTTAGATAACCCCCCTTTGCCTTTCATGAAGATAATTAGCCAGGCAAGCTCATGCACGGGCCACAGTCTGCATGTGTGACATACAGAACCAGACACTACGTGGTATCAGCACTGTGGGTATTTGCTTCCTGAGCAGTAGTTGTCTCCCATCATTGTCTCTGTTTCTCCCTCCACCTGTCTCCAAGTCCTGGACTAAACTGGAGAGGAAATGAGGATAAGTGTCTGGTCCTAAATGGACCCAGCACAGCTGTCGCTGTGGGCAGCAGCAGTCTTCTCTGTTGGCTTGATGGGCTGCTCCTGTGGCGAACCCTTTCCAGAAGGATGTTAAGATCCCCAGAGGACCCCCAAAGGCACTTTCACTCCTAGGAGATGTCGCTTTGTCACAGAGTATGATCACCCTCACCATCCTCTAGTTAAAATAGTTGTTACCTTTGGGGAAAAAGCTGATCTATATATAATAGGGCCATCTTCTCATCCGTTGGATTCCATGTTCCATCAAGGTCTGAGGGCCGGTGGGACTGGCCCTACATGGGGGGGATAAGGGGCCTTTGACCCGTAGATAAGCCCTAAAATCAGAAGAGAGAAAAAAGCAAACAGACCTTGAGCTGCATTGCTGGGGAATCTGCGAGTTGGGAATGAAGTGGTCACTGGTTGACTGTTGACAACTTGGCTGAGAGTGAGACATTTGTCACAGAAATAACAAAGTTCATACCAGAAGGGCCGAGCCTCAGCGGAGCAAATCCTATAAGCTGATGCCGTGGTGAAGGGTGGCCTTATGGGTCTGTGCAGAGAGGAGGAGAAACAGGTTGACTTTGCAAGGCCACAACCTCAGGTTCCCACATACCAATGTTTACAGCTTGTGCCAGAAGTTAGGGCCTATGACAGATGATGAGCTTGAAAAGTCCTCCTCAGCTCGTGTGTTGAGAGAACTAAATCCCCTTGGATATTGGGCCATGATTTCACTGTTCACCCAGAGGAACTTAGGAAAAATTGCACTAGGAGTCTTCCAGGGATAAGATTTCAGTCTTTCTAATGAAATCAAGTGCACTAGAAGACTGAGTCAGAGTGGCTCTCAATACACTCCCTGAAATGTCTAGAGAGAAGTCCTGACATGATCTGGATCCTTTTCAGAGGCCTGGAGATTTGATTTTATGCATTCTAGTCCTTTGTGTGTGTGGGTTTTTTTTTTTGTTTGTTTTTGTTTTTTTTAATCAACTCTGACTAAACTTGAGAGGGAAAACAAACACTTAGAGAAAATCCTTTGATTTTATCTCTCAGGAACTAGATGGGTGCCTCAAAGAGCGTAAGTGCCCATTTACACTAGGGCCAGAACATAGGCCCAGCTCTTGCACTCCAAGAACTTACGATCTAACTAGAGACTTGAGGACAGTTGGGTGGCCACTTGCTCTCTTCATGCGTCATTTAAATCCTTTAAAGCAAAGAACCAGAGGTCTTTCTGCAGTGTCCAGCATTTTGCTGATTGAAGACTATTCTCTCTTTGGATTTTTACTCTTTGTCTGCTGATGGCCAGAACCCTGAATACTAAATTTGGCAATTACGTATAGCTATGCCAGCCTCCTGTGGCTTTAGACTGGATCCCTACAGTCCTTGTTTCTCCATTAGGCATTAGAGCCTTTGTCTAGTTCATTAGGTAGTTCATTCACATCACTTGCCAAATTTCTATCATGCTGCTCAGGAAGTGACTGGAGCATGCCAAATGCTGAGTTAGAGAATAAACACCCCTGCCAATTTGTCGGCAGGCCCCCTGCTGACCAGACTCTCATGGCCCCAGTGAGCCACTTTTATGTCAGTAAAATTGGACTTTTGGTCCTGTACTTCAGGAAGAAGTTCTCCACTCAGTAAACAGGAATTGTCTAGAACTGAGGAGGAAAATGATGCTATTTTCAGCATCCTGAATATCCCCCATTCAGTAACTCTTAAGCTGAATCCAGAAGTCTCCCCACCTCCAGACCATTTTCTGACAATTCCGTAGTATATTCATGTTGTTCATAGGGTAGGAGGGAAATAAATCTTTCTGCCACTTATTTCTAATGAGAAAGGTCACTGGAAAAAAAAGTTCAAACCTACTAAAATGTTCCCAAAAGAGATTTCAGATGATCTGCATACATAACTGTTGCATTCTTGCTAAAAAGGCTGCATATGTTTACGTACCAGCCAGAATTCAATTCTAGCAAATACTTCAGAAACTCCTTTATGTGTTGGGCTTTGCTAGGTAGCTGGGCTATCCAAGTTAATCAAGCATTGTCCCCATCTCTTGATTTGTCCATAATTTTTAAGGAGTGGGATTTTTTTTTTTTTTTTTTTTGAGACAGAGTCCCCTAGGTTGAATGCCATGGCATCACTGCTCAACAGCAACCTCAAACTCTAGGGCTTAAGTGATCCTCTTGCCTCAGTTTTCTGAGTAGCTGGGATGACCAACACCTAGCTAATATTTCTATTTTCTATTTTGAATAGAGACAGGGTCTCACTGCTGCTCAGGCTGGTCTCAAACTCCTGAACTCAAGCACTCCACCCACCTGGCCCACCTGAGCCTCCCAGAATGCTAGGATTATAGGCTTGAGCCACTGCTCTGGCCTGAAGTGGGTTCTTTTTTATTCTAATTTTTGCCAGGATCACCTAAGTGAAATAATCATGGTTCAAAATTGCTAACCTAGGAGAGGAGAAAAGCTGTCCTAACCTTGGTTTATGAACTATGTTTCTCCCATGTGCCCACAGTGGATTGCTCAGCAGATGTTGAATGAGCTGACACTTTGTTGTTTTGGCCTCCTGTTCCAATCTCTTCCCCGCAACCTGTGGACCAGCTCCACTACCTGGATTCAGGCTCTGTGTTTCAGCATGGGGGTTCTTAATAGGATTCCGTCTAAAAGAAGGTGGGAGAGAGGAACATCTCCCAGAGTCAGATAAAAGTCGGAGCTGATCCTTCAAAGAGAAATTTACAGAACTACACAGGCAGCAGGAGAATGTTGAGAAGAAAGGGGCGGAAATTTGAGTTACTGCTGCTAATAATAAAGGCCGGATCTGTGAAGTGGGAGGGGTGCTGGCAGATGCCCAGCCTGGCACTGGCACATTCTGTGTGCGGGGCTGCCTTCACCCTTGAGCATCATTTCTTGGGGATGGGGAGGGTAAAAAAGTTTGCCCCAGACAAAAAAGTCTGACAATAGCTTCTGTTTGGGCAGGAAGAGGGGAGCCAGTGATCCCAGAAGGGACTTCTAGCATCAAAATGGATGTGCTGTAGCCCACTTGGGTGGCACCAGCAGACCTGTCCTAGACAGGGTCTTAGGTGGCATCAAGGGCTACCTGGCCTGCAGGCCCAGTTTAGCAAATAAAAATACAGGACATGCAATTAAATTTGCATTCCAGGTAAACAGTGAATAAGTTGCTAGTATAAATATGTCCCTGTTTGACCTGGCTACCCTATCTGGGCTTGCCTGCTGCCCTAGAGAGCTTCGGGCCTGGCACAGTCTGCTGGGAGCTCTCCAGCTAAATTGAGTTGCCCTGATTAGATGCACTGTTTGTACTTCTGCGGGCAGCAGAAATGACAGTGAGATAGGAAGTCACTTGAGAGAGGGCAGTAACTGGAATTGAGTTTTGAATAGCCAGGCAGGCTGCGCAGGATAACGCTGGCTCCAGTTGACCTCAGCTGCCATCATCTACTGGGTATTTTTCCATCAGGAATTTTAAATGCTGTACATTTTATAAAGAGGGGAAAGAGGCAAAGTACAGCCTTTCCTCACTTGATCAGTAATTCATGTTAGAATTCTTTGCATTTTTCAGTAGACTGTTTTCCTTTTTTCTTTCTGTCTTTGCTTTTCTGGCGTTGCTCTGTGTGGTGTGAGGGGGCATCAGTGTATGTGGTCTGCATGTTTCTGCACTGTAACTTTTACATTTGTTTAGGATGTTTAGGACTCTGTTTAGGATGATTTCTTCACCCCCACCCCTGTCTGTAGGCAGTAAATTTCTGGGATGTTCTCCCAAAATGCCTTGTGCCCCCTTAGTTCCGTCCTTCAGGGGAACGGAAACCTCTCTCAGGCCTCCTTTCCTGGGAATGTCTTTAGCACAGCTTGGGGCTCCTCAGAGGGAGAAGTGCCTCTTCCCAGCCTCTGGGTGCAAATAAGCCAGGCCCCTTCTCCATCCTACCCCACCTCCCCATGCCCCTCAAGGAAGGCTTCTAAGGGCCACCGGTCCCTGGGTCTGTGAAGTCCCCAGAGGTCTCCGTAAGTACAGGACTTCTGTCCCAGCCCTGAAGTCTTGCTTTCCTCCCATCAGCTTCAGAATTCTGTCTACTGACCAGGAAGGAGCCTGGGGAAGGTCAGATTCTGGCTGGAGGTATGGTGGGATGATAAAAGCATTATCGTGATAAATCCAGCATGTGGCATGCGTTCTGGGGCTGGGAGCAGTGAAGATCTTTGACCCTTTATTTCGGACCTCAGTGGAAAGTATTTTAAATGGGGATTGAGAGCCAGTTATTGGCCTTAGGGATGGGGAGGCAGGACTGGGGCTGTTTTGGTCAGATGGTCGAAGAATCTAAGGCCTGTCCTTTTGGCCATGAGAGGCATTTCCAGGACCTGGGGCATGGGATTCTCTTGAGGCTAATGCAGATGGCTATCAGTAGAGGTGAGGCATGTTCATCCTCTCTACCTGAAGTGACCTGCTGAGGCTGCCTGGGGACCTGTGTTCTGTCCCTGAAAGGAGCTGTATGGAAGAGTTTCAGCTCATTGCCTGAATGGGTGTCCCCTGAACACCTGCTTGTGTGTGCCCCTGGGGCCTCTGAGTGGCCATTTCCTGATGGGAATCTGGGTCTCCTACAAGTGCCCCTCAGACCCCATCGTGGGGTTTGACAGTCTGCTGTGGGGTGGCAGCCTGTGACTGTGAAGGGGAAACTGAAGAGGGAGTGGTGGCAGATGGGGGGAGGGCTGCTAAAGGTGTCCCTATTTGCCCAGGTTTCTTGAGCTGCAGGCTTTTCAGTGTAGTGAGGCTTCTTTCTGAGTCCTCAGTTAAAACCATTAAAACCTCACCCAAGTGGCAAGGGAAGGAAAAGTTAGGGTCATTGGTCACCCCAATGTGAGTGACACCTCAGAAAGTGCCAAGTATGCTTAGAAGCAAACAGCAACAGGCATGTACAAGGAATGATGGTGGGAAATGAGGCCACAGAGCCAGGGACGGGTTCCTGCTGGCAGTGTTGCTGCAGGGAAAGACATTCTCATTGGGGAGGTTGGCTGGAAATTCTTCCTCAGTTGTCCCAAATGTCTCCGTTGCATAACGCTATCCTGAAAGCATCACCCTCATCGCACTGGTGACCCTCCCACACTCAGGGTAGAACTTTGGGGTAAGGTTTTATACTCATCAGCCTGACAGATCAACTAGTTTGAATTTTTAGGGAAAGCTAAACCAAAAAGGACACTTTGCTGAAAAGACGTGTTTGAGATGAGGCCCCCTGGTGGCCGGCAGCGGTCATCAGCACCGGAAAGCACAAACTGCCCAAGGGTTTCAGAGACTGAACACTAAATTCTGACCGTAAAGAGCTCAACAACAATGGGGGACAGGGTGGGAAGAGAAAGGGGTGACGAATGTTGGGGTAACAGCTCCAAGACCTGAGGCTCTCAAAGCCCTGAGCAGAGCAGAGTGAGCAGTTCCCAGCTAAGCCCAGCCCGACAGAGCCCCCGAGCCAGCACTGTGAGGAGTGAGCAGTTCCCCGCTAAGCCCAGCCCGACAGAGCCCCCGAGCCAGCACTGTGAGGAGACGTAAGCCGTGCCACTAGACTGAGTCAGTTAAGACCCTTCTCACCACTTGGTCCAGGTGTGGCTGAGGGCAAGTCATTTAATCACTGAACCAGTTTGCTTGTGTGGGCAGCAGGGATGCCAATTCCTATCCATCAGCCTATTGGGAAGATTAAGTGAGTTCATATAAAGGCCTCCCAGTTGGCTGTCACAAAGGCGCCCAGTATGTAAAGTTAGTTGTGGCCCCCCTTCTTTCTGCCTCACTCAGATGGGTCTCTAAGGCAATTGCGATGTCCTCTACCCCTGGGCAGAGGTGGGTCCCTTCACAGCTGACCTGTCACATGCATGCAAGTGGAATCAATTGTCCCCACCTCAGGGATGGTGATTTGGGGAGGGTGACAAGAGATAAAATTAGGTCTGGTGATAAAATACTGGTGGGGCAAAAATTCCATATTAGGGGCAGTGCACAAAATTCCCGATTAGAGGCAGCAGACGTTGAGACGTCAGGTTCCACTTGTGGTTGCCATTTGTTCAGTCACTGCTGAATGGAGAGGGCAGTTCAACAACTATCTGAGGGCCTGCCCTGTGCCAGGCATTGTTCTTGGCACTGGGGACAGAGTGGTGAACTGAATCAAGATCCTTCCCCTTTGGGAGGTTGTGTTCCCTGCAGTGAGGGACAGTAGGATTCCTGTAGAACGGATCTCTCCTCCCGCGCTGACTCAAGGGCTCATTGGCTTATCCACTCAGCACCCACCAGGGCCCTTTGGGCTAAGAGCTCTGGGGTGGTTTTGGATACTGAGGCATAGTCTCTGCGTGCAGAGGCTTACAGTGTACTTGGGGAGAAGAGAGAAGCAGGTACACATGCACGTATACATGGAGTAAAATAGAAGCCTTAGGAAATGTCCCCGGGGCCGGGCACAGCAGCAGCTCACCCCTATAATCCTAGCACTCTGGGAGGCCCAGGCAGGAGGATTGCTTGACCTCAGAAGTTCAAACCCAGCTTGAACAAGAGCGAGACCTCGTCTCTACTAGAAATAATAAAACTAGCTGCATGTGGTAGCAAGCACCTATAGTGCCAGCTACTCAGGAGACTGAAGCAGGAGGATTGCTCAAGCCCAAGAGTTTGAGGTTGACGCCAGGGCACTCTACCCAGGGTAACAGAGTGAGACTAACTCAAAAGAAGAAATGCCTCAGGAAGGGACATACAAAGAAGGATTCCCAGTGGCTGGAGGGTACAGGAGCCATCTGCCAGTGACCGTGACACAGACCTAACAGATGAGAGACCTTCATGGGTGTGGCCACCCTGCCAGCCCAGGATGTGCAAGCCCCAGGGCCCCTCTTGGCCTGGCCCAGCTGGCCTGTGTCACAGCGTTGTTATGTGGCTGTTACTCTCTCCCTTGACCTTGAAACAGGAGAAACAACAGGACTCAGGTGAGTCGGGCCTGCCGAAGGTCACAGGCCTCATGCTCCATCCTTCCCCAGACAAGCAGAAGCCTAGGGGCATCCCCTAGTTTAAGAGGTGAGTACATGGGCCTAGGGGGGCATCTGGGGCATGTGTGGCCCATGAAACAGAGGTGAGTTGGGGCCGGTCTGATTTGGTGACACACACTTGTCTGTGCAAACTAATAAGACTGCCTGTTGCTCTTGGACAGTGAATCCAGCACAAAGGGCTGGCGTCCATTTTATGTATTCATGTGTCTAAACAGGAGGAGAAAACTTTTTAAAAGCCTTTGACGACATGAAAGATCTTTTTTTTTTTAAGCTCTAAATCAGCTCACCTGGGGAGCTCTTACATCTGGTGATTTCCAAGCCCTTACTCTATGAATTCCTGAGTTAACTGTCTTGGGGGGGGGGGGGGGTGCTAGGCCCTAATTTTTTTTTTTTAAAAGCACCCCAAGTGATTTTTATGCCCTGTCAAGGGCAGGAACCCTTGTTCTGAAGTAAAGCAGGGAGTGACCAAACAGGCCTATGCGCCGAACAAAAGGTGGGTGC